>NJDC01006573.1:38384-72153 GCA_002245475.1 Calephelis virginiensis | reverse complement strand
TGTTAATAGTGACTAATGACTGAAATAAAAAAATAATACGGAAGACATAAATTGAACATAATATATAACAAGAAATAGATTTATTAATACGGAAGACGTGGCTGTATGGACACAGATCCTTTGCCTTTCCCCGACTGGGATAAAATTAAAAAACAATAACAACCTACTTCAGACAGTTCAGACTTTAAATGTGCTTTAAATTTTCATGCAATTTTCACTTGAATCTATTGAAGAAAATTGTTTAAAAATAAACACTTATTTTAGTAAGAGTTAAAAAATGGTTTAGTAATTTATCTTTTCCAGACTAATTCGCAAGCGATGGCGTTAAATATACTTAGACGTTCGAAGTTATCAGGATCCCTAATCTTAACCTCACGTAAATATTGTGAGGAAAAATCAGTGTATGAGCGTCATGAAGCTGGAAGACAGCCCCGTAAGGTTCGTGGGGAAATCTATCCTGAATGGAGAAAACCCTGGGTCGAACGAGAAGGAGAATGGACAAGCAAACTGTCTTTATTTGTTGAAAAAAGTCCTAGCATGAATCTTCTAAATGCTATGCAAAAGCTCCCGGACTTAGCCTTACAAGATATTAAAGACTGGTGGGCGGAAATGAAAGTAATACAAGAAATAAAAAATCAAGAATTCTTACCAGAAAGAGTTAAATCCTTAGGCACAAATTTAGCCGCAGTACATTTTTTTGTTTATCGACAAGGGGCAGTTAGGTTTGTAGTTAAATTCCTCAGTGTAATTTTTCTTTTGCCATTTTTTTCATATAACAACTGGCTATGTGCAGATAGCTATATATTTTTTCATTATTTCATCTTTTGTTTCAGGTTAAAAAACTCTAAACAATGGATTTATGGTGATGCAGTTTCAATTGAACTTCCTGATCACTTTGTAGAAGGCTATTTTGTAGAGGCCATTGATTGCTCCAATTTTCACCATAATGGAATAAGATATGAAGGTTTGCAAAACCTGTCTGGTCTCAATTTCCTAAAGTGGTTGTCACTGAGAAACAATAAATTTGTTGATGTCTGGGGTATAGATAGGGTTGCTGGGCAGAATGGAAACACACTAGAGTTTTTAGATGTAGTTGGTTGCAATATATGTGTTGGATGTGTAAAATCATTAGCCAGAATGAATGCGCTACGCTTTTTAGTTTTAAGCGAACCGGGTGATAATATTGAACTTCAGGCTGCATTGTCTATGCTTGAGCAGGAAAAACCTAATCTTATTATTAGGACCATTGAAAGTAGTGAGGATTTAAGTAGTGAGACAAAAAGTGAAAATGTAAAGCTTGATCCTGTAACTAGTTAAATTGTAAATATTTACTTTAAAATGTATAACTTGTTGCTCTGTTATCCATCTGTAACAAAAAAGGAAAGTAATGTATTTTTAGGCACAGACACATTATGGTGTATCCCACCCTATTCTCATGAAATACAGGTCTAAAGCAACAAATTAATGCCCGTAAGGTGATTTTGTATGTAACAGCACTAATCTGTCACTATTACTATACCTTCCTCTTCTTCTGTATGGGTAGGTCCTCAGCAACTTTACCATTTACTGCCTAATTTAAGTTAGAGATGTGAAAGGGCCCTACTCTTGCCATCTCAACTCCTACATGAAGAAGTTGTTCCTGACATTGTTGGATGACCTCAGTGATCCGAGGTATGTGACAAGGTAGCTGTTTATACCCTTGCAATCGATGATCATATGGGCAGATGTATCTTCTGTCTCTGTACAGGCTCTGCAAAGAGGAATGTCAGTAATACCTAAGTTAAAATGGTGTATGTTAAATGGACCTTGTCCTGGGGGGTGATTCTGTATCTTAATTTCCAACTCAAACTGCAAAAGTGTACATCAAATGACGTCATTTATGTTTGCTATCTCTATTGTATTTCTGTTAGTCACTGGAGATAGCAAATATAAAACAAGTCATTTGACAGTGATTTGATGTACACTCATCCATTTTGAGTTGGTAACTGAGTTACATAATCACCCCCCTGTTATACCTGTGATTGTGCAGAGTTGTTTTCTGCTGAGTCTTAGAAGCATCCAAAAAAATTGCAAATTTACCTTTCCCAGGACCAGTTTAGTTTGTGTGCAATCTTCACAACCAGGCCAGTGTAGATGATGACTACTTTTAAATTTACGACAATGAAATTATGTCTGTAGAGTGTGTACAATATACATATATATTATCTTTACAACCAAGTCCCTTGCGCGAGGTAGGCAAAGAGTACCAAATGTCACAATTACTACAGGCTTCTTAAGCTTCTTCCACATTCATTCCACATACTTTTTATCATACAAACATGCTGTATTGGAGAGTCCTTTTCAGCACTCTGACAAGTTAATTATCTTTAAATGAATCATTAAATTGACATTTTCGATACAAAATTGTGACTTAATAATGGGTTAAATGTTAATTGATGTCTCTGAGTATGTCCTGCAGTAATACTTGAGTAAAGATGTTCGAAGGTACACTGCTTTGCAGCACAGCATTTTTGTTGCTTTGTTGATACACCAAATGCTCACCTACTACTTAAACACTGTTTTGTTTTTTGTACAAATTATGTCCAGTTTGATGTATCTTTTAAGTAAATAATATGTTAGTTTATATATAAATATTATAAACTTGGTATTCAAAGCACAACTTACGAAAGTGTGATACACCCTTTAAACGCTGGATTGATGAGATTAAGGCACTGGCAAGCAGTTCGTAGACTAGGACAATTGTATATAGAGTTCAGTGGAGGAAGTTTATAGAGGCCTTCACCAAAGGGAAACCGATATAGCGCAACAATGTTAAATTAGGAGAAAGAAAGAAATTTTAATGTCTGAATAAAGGCTACTATTAATACTATTATTATAAGTTTGTTTGTAAATAATAGTATGTATATTTTACAATTTTCTTTTTCTTACTATCCAAATTTGGCTAAATACAGTTTATTGTGATAAACCAGTTTTGTATTGTTGTAAAATAATATTTAGAAATATTATAATTATATTCTTTTGTTGTTTGTTACCTAATAAAGATAGATACTCAAAATATTTTTTGTGTTATTTATATATTACAGTTAAGTAGACAATTTTAGCATTCAAATGTTCCTTCAATTATATTTTGCAATATGGAATTAATTATGTATTTCTTGCAATTTCATTTGTGTAGTTTGTTTAAATAGCAATTGTTTTAAATTATTAACCTAAACATGTAATATGAAGATTAACTTTGAAGGTCACCATATTCTAATCTACACAAGGTTTTTAATATACATAATTGATGTTGATTAAAATTCTCCATGTTGTATTTAGGCTCAGTATCTTCAAACCCATATCCCCGAAGAGGTAGGCAGAGGCACAACCAGGGCACCCACGACTATCCGAAGACACGAAGTCCCAAAATGTAATAGATGGCAAGCCTATCGCAAACCGGGCACATCTCCAATCCTGTGCAGCATTATTTTATGAATTCAAGAGGCACATTTTCTCATTTTGTTTGTTGCCCGCGCCAGGGATAGAACACGGAACCTCGAAAAGTCTGACGCCGGGCCGTTAGACCACAGAGGCAGTATTTAGGCTCCTTTAAAGAATTGAAATTACATGACATTTAGTTACTACATGGGGTGTTGTAACTAAATACTTGAGATCTGTGACGTCCAAGTTGGTTGAGGTAGTCAAGGTAGATCAGTCAGTAACTTACCTGCGAGATATCACAGCTTTGGTGTTTATTGCCAGTAAGTATTCATACTTTACAATTAAGGAGTTCCGTTATTTTTTTTTTATGATATTGGAAGGCAAACAAGCAGACGGATTTCCTAATGGTAAGAAATTGACGCCGCCTAGACACAAAAGGTGGTAATGGTGCGTCGCCAACCTGAGGTCGGGATGTTAGGCGTCGAGCAAAAGTAAGTTTACCGGCTACCTTACCCTTCAAACGTCATGACGTTATGGCCGCAGGAATAGGTAAGGCGGTGGTACCAATCCGGGTGAGTCGCTGCGAAACTCTACCACCTAGTCAGATATCACGGTGTTAGTGATGGTAAGCCTATGCTCGCCTTTTACGAGCTGCCTGGCATGAAGGCAGATGGTCTATTCTGCAAAGGAGCCCGGACCAAAACGGGAAAAAATAGCGTGATAGTTTTTCCTTAAAATATGAAATGGTAAACACGACATCCACAGTAATAATGGACCAATGCAAACCAGAAGTACGATTGTAAGTTTACCAGCTATATTACTCTGAACCGATTTATCACGCCAGCAAAGTTAGTTGAGCTGGTTTTTAAGCTACGCTGACAGGCCAATAGCTATAGAGGCGTTTAGTAAGACTAACCGGTCAGCGCTGGTTCCTGTCAACGCGCCTTGGACAAATTTAGCGCTGACTTATCAACACCGATGGTCAAAGTGCCTAAAACCACCTTTTAGTGTTTATTATAGTTATAGTCTTCGTTTCCATGCATTTTTGCATCGTCATTAGAGATCTTTCTGCTTCATGCTGCCATATAACAGCAGTGTTCGCTATTCAATTATTCCAGTTCAGCGGATAAGCTAGCCCTTACGCTAGAGGTACGCCTCAGCATTGGTTTCCACACCATTAATATTTTTAGTACAGATAGAACAAATTTATTTTCTGTAAAACAATTCCGTCCTCGATTTTTTGTAGTAGTAATATTTTCACGTCCATATCTCCGAAGAAGTAGACAAGCACAACCAGGGCACCCACAACTAGCCGAATAGACTAAGTCCCACAATGTGATATGTAGCAAGCCTACCGCCAACCAGGCGCATATCCAATCCCGGGCAATGTTATCTTCATAAGAAAATTGAAAATACAAATTTTCTAGTTGCCGGCCCGGAGATCGAACCCGGGACCTCAAGAAGTCATTTACGACGCCGGACCGCTAAACCACAGAGGCGATAGTTTTTTGTCTTTCAATAACATGAAACTGGGTTTACTGGTAGTATAGAGCTGTGCAGCAATTTGCCCGGGTATCCACCCGCCTTACCTATCCTACCACCATAATGACTATCATGATCTATATCATAGCCAGCCGGTAGACTTGCACAATTGGCCTAACACCTCGGCCACAAGATAGCGACACACTTACGACTTCTATGATGTCTTTAGGCCCCGGTTATCTCTTACCGTCTAGAGGCGTGTGCTTGTTCGTTATCACAAAAAATAAAAAACAAATTTTGTCAGCGTTTTTTTGCCTTGCAATAAAAAATGGGATGACGTGGAACATGAAAATTAAAAGCACTATTTCGATTTAAGAAACAACCATCATTTATGCCTTTTATTAGAAATCTTATAAATGATATATTTAGAATTTAAAACGTTTTCAGTCCAAGCGCATATTTATAAAATAAAAAAAAATTGAATTTATTTATAATGATAATAATACAAAAGTCGATGCAGAAATTTTCATTTAAACCATACGTAACTAATTAATAATTATAGTAGCATAGGAACAAAATATTAAGGTACAAATTCTAAAAGCATTTCTCCAAATATGATTGTTTCATAATTTGAGATATGCGCTTGGTGTTCCAACGAAATAAACTTGTGAGACAATTGAGAGCATTGTAACATCTAACTGGTAACAACTGTATGATTGTTTATAATAACAATGATTATGACCAACTGACTACATTTCAATGTGGCCACTCAAACTCAATAGAACCAATATGCAATAGACAGTTTACTATGGTTGAATTTCAGTGACCATTATAGGTACTACAATTATTATTAAGATAAATTTAACAGTGCGAAAATATTTCTTACATTTATATTTTTAATAAATTCTCTTCACTTCCAGACTCCTAAAGCAATTAATCTAACATTATATAAGCCAAAGAGATCATTAAAAAATACAATTTTGATATACAAAACATTTGTATTGGCCGAAACGTCTCAAATATATAATTCTCTTAAAAAATTAGCATTCTTTAAATAAACAAATTGTCTAATTACTTTGAGAGCCGGGAAAACTTACCGCTAATATTTACAATGAGATTGTTAATATATAAATATTGATTTATCTAATGTCGTTAATGATTTGAGCTGATTCACGTAAAACATTATAGATAACATGAAAAACTACACAACTTAATAAAGAAAACGTAAGGTTTCGAGTTCACTAAACTAGCTTTATGAATTACCCTACCTACCGATTAATCACAATAGATTATACATGGCATTCAAATTAAAACGTTCCATTTCACTTAAATAAAATAACTGTACACAAGATATTTAAATAGATTTTCATTTTATAAAACAAAAAAATTTAAAACATGTGGAAGACCGACATCACAACATAAATAAAAAATATAAAGACAAAATACGCACCAGTTCACCCCTCATACAACATAATCTCTATCGTACTTCACGGTTTGGGGTTTATATGTATTGCAATACCCTAACATGTATAAATTATGTATTATAAATGCAATTCAAATTTTATCTAACCCTATACTACATTTCACATCTTATTTGCACTAATTTTTTGACATAAAATATCTTCTACATAAGAAAGTCGTTTTAGATCAACGTCGCTTTGCCAAATCTATATTTTTGGACCTAGAAAGTTTAGGTTTTGCACAGAGGTTCTCTTTTAATATATACAAGAAGACTATTTTTAATACGTAATAAGCAGAGATTATTTGCATATAAGTGCCAGTTTTACAGTAAAAAATATATTTTTACAAATCGAACCAAATAACACGAGGTACAAAGTTAGAGAAAGACAGGTAATAACAACTTTTTAGAAAAGTGATTTTAGGGGAACATTTCTTGAGTATCAACAAGTCTTTATTTGTTACGAATTTCTGCAGATATTACCAACATTACAAAATTTTAAAATAAAAATCTACGTTTTATTTCATCACAATTTTTTAAAGGGCAAAGACAACAAATAATCAGGAGTCATAATTATTATGATTTATCCCGCTACCATAAAATCTTTGACGACAAAGTTCAACCTCATGTGCAAAACCCATAAGAACGTCTTTTGGACCAAGTCAGAATAAGAAATGTATCTATTCTTATTAGATATATCGATTTTTAAAGAACGGATGGTGTATCTAGCCAAGCCAAGCCAAGGTCGTCAAAAAGACCATCACCTATATTCCATAAGTCACCAAAGGTCACTTGACTTCCCTTTGCATGTATATACGATACATTATTTATGTAATGATTATCCAAATATAGAAAGTGAAAAATCGCTAAGTTTCAATTTCGTGCTAATCACGTATTAACGATAAGTACCTAGCCCTTTTTGGAAGAATGTAAAGACGAAACCTAGTTTTTTTCGGGGCCGGTGAAAGTCAATTTATGCATTTATAACACATCGAGACGGAATAATTTTAGCCTTAAACCTATAAACCCTACTTCTAAACCGCTAAGATTTACAGTAAATTAATTTCACCTTTGATTGCACCAAACTTAATACGTTTTCTATTTATTTTAACAAAAGCGATAAATACAAAATATGATACATAAGAAATTATCGAACATACGATAAGTTTCGTTATTTTTTTTTTTCATTGACTAATATAAAATATTATTCAGAATTAGGTTTACTCATTTTACATCGACAAGGAAATTAATAAGAAAAGCGCGCTCCTTTTTGGCAACACAATATCATCAATATTTTAATGTTTGTTGTTTAGTATTTTTGATTCTACTAATGTGTTGTTAAATCAATACTTATAATTTCTCAAAATTAGCTTGTTCATTGACTTTTCTTTGCCACTTTTAGTTCATGTTTCAAGACCTATAGGATTGACATAGTCCAGTATAAATGTAAATTTATTCCAGAAAAATGTGCGTATTATTGTATATCTTGTCATAATTGTTTTAAATAATTGAACTATCAAAGCATATAAATACATACATTTAAAAGTGACAATTCGGCGCATCCAATAGCGGCTTTGTCTTCCAAAACATTTTACACGAAGCGATAAATATAACATTGAACAATAATTACACAATTGAGATCGTGCTCGTGTGAGTAGTGCTACCTTTATTATCAGCATTCACTTATAACATAGACGTAAAGGTGGGTGGTAAAAGGTTGACCGATACAAAGCGTCAGGTTATAAAGCGAGTATTCGTGCAATCTGAAATTATAACTTCATGTTCCACTTCGTAATGTCCATCGGTACCCACCTTAACGCCTTGTGAAAACGAATTTTATTAAAACATTAGTAATTTCAATTAATTATCAACATAAGTTTATTAAAAATTACATTTTTAATACGCAGCTTTAAATAACTTAAGTCGAAAAAATCTATTTTAATTTATTCTAGACCAAAAAACCGAGCCAAAAGATTTTAGCGAGATATCATAAGTCAGTTTTTGTAAGTGTCTTTCATATCTAATGATGAAAAAAAAGTTGATCCTACGCTTGTCTCTTTCTGTAAAACGTATTATGAATGAGATAAGAGTCGTATGCACAGCTTGTGCACGAGAACGCGCGATTACAAGCTTAGTATGGAAACAAACTATACCTATGTAACAGCATTTGTTTTGACTTACAATTATTGTAAAATATTTAAAACCCCTTTTAGTTTTAGTAAACCAGACACTAGATCTTGAAATCGTAGTCCATTATATTTGTAACAATGTCTATGCAGACGATTTCTTGGATAAAATTCCACGAAAACGAGACATTCTATTTATTTTTCAATCGTACTGGCAATAAGAATTTTACTGTTTTTTCTAAAAACATTTTTCCTGGTAATATTATTGGCATTATGTATTCGCTATCTGTGACTACAGTCTGTTCGCGTTAAGAAAATAGTGACGTCATCAACCTAGCTACTCCATTAACCAACCAATTAAATTCTGCGATCTAGTTGGTCAATGGCATCGCTAGGTTGATGACGTCACTATTTCTGGAACGAAATGGCTACACGAGTAAATTAACATAATCCTAAAAATAAAAAAATTCAATAATCCCCGACAAAATCGTTATGTAATGTATCTAAAAACCTTGTAAAGCACGTCATCTTGAATCCGCATTGAAATCACTTCATACTTTCAAAAGTTATGACACCACGGACAAACACTCACGGACACATACAGAAACCTGAAATTTACAACACCCCTCGTTTTCCGTCGGGGGTAAAGGCCTTAAGCAAAAATAAGTAATATGGCTCAATTATTTTTTTAACAGTATATTGGCAAACTTTCGCTCGCAAATAAAAACATTTGGTTTTTAGTTTTAGGGATGTACTGTACATCCCGGTCGCTACTGAAAAAATTAAGTAGTCTAGTCACTCGAGCTACCGCCAACTTATATAATCCTGCAACCATAACGTCAGTGCAGTCACTATCCTATTATGCCGGACAAAGTTACGAAGTAGTCCGAATCCCAGCTGCAGTTTAGCAACGAACCATTAACTTCTTCGTCTTCAATAGGCGACCCATTGTCTTACAACCAGGAAATCAGTCTGCTTTGCATTGAAATTATATAAAAAAAAACAATAAAAATAAAATACATAACAATGGAAAACGACAACTACATTTTGGCGACCTTCAAAAAATAAACAAATATATAAAAGCAATAATGTCATAACTACAAAATGGTCCATGATGATAGTAAAATGTCTATAAACTGTTACCGGCATATTAATAAACACGGAGTGAGGTACAGAAGTACTCCAACCATGTCATAATCTTTATTACAATGTGATACAGACTATATAATATCAACGTAATTTTACGCCTACGTTAGTCCATGTTTATTAATAAGCCGGTATAAGTATTAAAAATGTCTATACACCTATAAATGGCAATCATCAGACCCTTAATTCTGTTTAAAATTATTTGGTATACACTTTTTTAAGTAACTAGCTTCTCCAGTATACCATTTACCTCAGTTCTTGTTATAGAAGCCCATATATAGTTGAATAGGTTGGCTTAAATTCAACAAAAAAAAACCCATAACGCAATATATCTTGTTTAAAAATTGTGTCATCATTGCAGTAATGAAATATTGAAAGTAAATTATAAATAGCTCAAGATAAAATAGTAATATCGACAACCTAGCAGCACCATCAACCAATTAAATGATAGGGTTTCTGATTTATGCCCATCTAGGAACCAATCAAACAAGACAATTTCTAATTGTTCCTAGCTTGAATCGAAGATATTTCACTTTAATATAATTAGTCGGCTGTAGGTTTAAGACGTCTATTTACTTAATGCGAACCCACTCGACAAAACTGGATAAGTTTTGAACTGTCTATACAAAGACTTGCCTTAAAAGTAAAACTCTTACAAGGAATAATGAAATATAAAAAATCACACAAACTACATTACATCTTGATATCGACAGATAATAAAAAAAATACTTGATAAAATATGTACATCTGTTTTTACCATTTATTAGTTACTACAGAATTAAGAAACTGATTCATTCTATACTATTAGTAAAAACTTAGACATATATCTATTTTAAAGTGGAATTGTCATACTCTTGCATCACCAATTCACTCATGAGTCATATCATTTTTATTTATTTTTGTGTTTTATATTTATAAGCCTATATTATATTTGGTTGCCTAACCAAAACCATATTACTAAAAAATGTAAATGCAACATGGCATTTCTAAAAATCTCGATGATTACAATGTGACTTTAATAATAAGGTTTCTGAGCTCGGTAACAATTTTGATTTAAAGCGATTGACCAATGACAACCTTTGACAGTGTCAAAATACAGAGTTGTGATTGGTTGATCGCAACACAACACACACTAAAACAGTAAAACTAGCAGGCATCATCAACAGTCTTGAATGATGCCTGCTAGTACATATTACGCTGTAAGAGTAACTCACATCATATCAATATACTGTAGGCTCAGGCATACTATTTTTGAATTATTACTAAATGATTTTGATATCATTATTATATACTCCCTATTAAAAGTTTGAAATGTCAAATATCACTTTGACACTAGACACACACACCACAGGTTATATATTTAAGTAATTTTGAATCCGCTAATAAGGGATATTTGTCAAAAATGATATCAAAATCTCTTAGTCACAGATTATACCCCTAATCTCTTAGTTATCGTTCAGTCTCTTAGGCATCCGCTTATCGTCTCCCTTTCTCTAAGGTTTAGCACGTAATGTGTTCCCCTTGTTACATCGTTCGACTCTTAAGGATGGGAAATGTCAAAACATAAAAATCTAGAAAACATACGAGTAACATAACGAATAAAATATAGTAAACATTTTATGCTATTTATACATAGCTTTATTATGATTTTTGGTACATTTTCGTGCCTTGTGAGAGAAGTCATAATAGTGTAGGATATACGTCTTTAAATAACATAATGATAATCATGATCGTCGGCATATAGCACCACATTAAGACCTTGTGTTTAAAAGCCAGTGCCAAATAAAACATTACAATCGGATGTTAAATGTCTATATAAATATTTCAGTTGTGGTATGTTTATGTTAATTTTATCTGTGGTCATTTTATTATTTCGGTTCAGTACATATGTTGAGCTGCCAATTATATAAACAAATTTTTGTATTATGTAGTTAAGATTTCATTCGTAATTTGTCGCAATAATCATTAATTTGGTTTGTTAATATTATTATACTAGGATTATATGATGAGGAATAAGAACATTCGCATTATTAACGGTAACAGAATTTAAAAAAATCGAAGGGTTGCACTCCGGGAGGATGATTAAAAAAAGCATTGCATGTAATGGTTACGGAGTAATTTTGCACTAATTGCTTTAATTATCAGTATGAAAGTACTATCATTTATGTGGTAGAATACAATATTCATTTGTTGCGCTATCGTACACAAGCATGACAACACGAACATTCGCGCAAGCGCCCTGCGCCGTCTTACGAATTTTCGATCAGGTCACGTGCCCTGACGCGAGTTTAGAAATTTTTACCCATTCCAAAAAAAAGTGCGCAACGCCGCTAAAGAAGTTTTCACTTCAAAAATATTACGTTTCAGGGAATGTTAGTACCGCTTCCATTTTAAAGACAGTATACATAATTTGTAATGTATAAAATAAATATTTTATAAATTAGTGTTGAAAATAGTGGGCAAGATTTTAGTATATATATAACGAAAAGGGGTATTTAAACATAACACAAATTTAAATGGAATAAAGTTGTTTAAGTCCTTAAATGTGGTACTCTTGATCACTTGCACCTATACGAAATACTTCATATCGTAGTATATGCATACATACTTATTATTGTTTCTACCAGTTTAGCGCAACTTTCATATAAAAAAGTAAAAAAATAAGTTTGCTATGTTTTTATTCGCCTAAATCATATGACACTAGTTGCCTTATATCTGAATGCCTTTAGACTTACTTTCAAATTATACGGGTTATACCTTTTCACCATATTATGTCAAGTGTCACTTTACGCTAAACTTCATACAAAATTCGGGTTTGCTATGTATCTTTGGAAGTCCCGCCTCTTATTACGTAGTATTTATATACTCTTTGGTTTCTACACCTATCAATATTATGACACACCCATCGACAATTCTAAACCGCAATAAAAACTGTGTTGAAATCATGACACATACGTAGATTTTATTAAAATACTGGGTGTAAAGGGAAGGTGTGTTAATATTGCATATCAATCAAAGAGAGATCAGTGACAGCTTATCATATTGAACCTACACACGCATACAATAACTCTCTCCCTCCCTTTTGATCCCTCTAGCTTACTCATCCCCACAACAAATTAATTCTGGTGCGAAGTTCTTAGGTACATGATATTCAGCTTTAGGGTTGAAATCTTTGAAGTTTTCATTGAAGTTCGTAACTTGGGATAATTCGAAGTATTTGTTAATGAAACAAATTAAAACCTTCTTACGCGAATTGAGAATATCTACAGATGAGTGTAGTTTAAATATTGTCATACCTTCCTTGTACATCCCGCATAATCTTCGTGCAATGATCTTTGTGGAATACGTGGAAAAACAGGAATAAAGTGACATATCAATACCAGTGCCACAAATAACGATTGCACATAATACTAGCGAACGACAAATTTTGTCTAGTATAAACACGGATTTGAATTTAAACCTTCATAGAGGTTAAAAGAATCGCGTTACATCAGAAATATTTTTTTTTACCGATTTAGACATTTAACATCCAGAATCAACTTGTTCACCTTTGTTCATAGTGGTAAGGAATTTATCTCTCAATGAGCTATTTGTAGGGAAAAATCCATAATGATACTTTCGCCAAATAATGGATAGCGCCCACTGTTGACGGGGCGGAGCGTGTCGGGCCGGGGCGCATCGCATTGCAAAGCCCACTGATGCGGGCCGGGGCGGATTTTTGTTACTCAGTACCAAAGTAGAGCAACGACTTAGAGAGGCCACTCATACGAATCTTCAAGTATGTAAAGTGGCGCCTCTAGTAGTTGTCGTACGAAACTTTAGCGTTAAAATACCATAGTGCTCTTTTTTTAACAGTAATATCAGGATCTTTGGTCACTGTGGGCCGCATCGGGCGGGGTGCCTCGCGGAAATCCGCCGCGGAAAAATCCGGACCGATGCGCCCCGGCCCAGTGAGCGTTGCTCCATACAAAATGTATGCAAGCGATCTAGGCGGATTATTGCGCTGCGATGCGCCCCGTCCAACTGGGCGCTATCCTTAAAGGTTCAGATTGTAGTACTTAATGTATTTTAAATGTATGACTGCAGTTGCGGCTTACCGTCGTCTACTCTCGCACCACGATGGAGATGGTGTACCCGCATCGCTAACTGGTCGTCGACGTCGGCTGCAGAGCCGATACTATTGGGGAATTCACATCTGTAATATTAAATAAATACCTCAAGAAACATACTCGGCTTGCATACTTGCTTGACATTTAATCTGAAACTCATCTTATCGCCTCTGTGGTCTAGCGGTCCGGTGTTGGACTTGACCTCATACGATCCAGGGTTTCATCCCCGGGTCGGGCAACAAAATTCCGGGATAGGCCACAAAAAATGTTTTTTTTAATAAAAAATAACAACTTTGTCCGGAATTGGTAAGTGTCCGGTTGGCCATCGGCTTGCCATTTGCCTATTACATTAAACTTCTTGAGTAAATTTTAGTCATCTGAAAATAATTCATCTTCATAATTCTGTAATAACAACAACAGTGACCACGATTAGTCGAGGGTACTAATAGTATCAAATTGTCATAGGCGACAAACCCAGCGCCAACCGTACTTATACAATCCTGGACAACATTGTTTTTTTATCATCACGCGTTGCTGCGATTCTATTGCGACTATAATTGATATGTAAACTAATTTTCAAGTTGGATCAAACTGCACACGGTGTGCGATCTAGCGGTCTAGCGGTCCGGGTGTTGGACTTGACTGCATGAGGTCCCGGGTTCGAATCCCGGGTCGGCCAACAAAAAGAAAATTGGATTTTTCCAATTTTCTAATAAAAAAAATGTTGTTCGGGATTGGAAATGTGCCCGGTTGACGATAGGCTTGCCACCTATCACATTGTGGGACTTAGTGTCTGTGGGACTTCGGCTAGTCGTGGGTGCCTTGGTTGTACCTCTGCATACCTCTTCGGGGATATGGGCGTGAAGATCAAACTGCACACGGTGTGTAAATTTTATTTAAATCGGTTTAGTAGTTTAGTACAAACAACTTGACGCGTAATTCATACATTTTAAGACTTTTATTTCTAAAAGTGAATAAATACTCACTTGTAGGTGTATTGACTTCGGAATGCGGCGTCAGATTCGACTGTGCCATCAACTTCTGTCTCACCTCGCGTATTTTCAACTGTAGAGTAGTTTTGTTTGGGAATATCTCTGGGTGGGCCGCCTGAAATTAGATATGTCATTGTAAATTAAAACATTTTAACTATCGCTATGATAGAACAATGATATAGGTACCTTGCATCGGAGTGGAGTAAGGAATGCCGAAGACCGTGCAATAAGAAATTATGTGAAAACTTGTGAATCTGTCGAGTTGTGTTGCTATCACAATAAAAATATTCTATGTAGAATACTAAATAACTATATCTGTGCAACACTTCATTGATATTCGTATTGATACGATAATATTAGTAAGTATGTAAATACTAATATCGAATTCCGGGCACATTGTTTCCCATGCATTAGCTTAGGTCCTAAGTGTAAAATAGAATATCTCCATCCCTGCCAGGTAGCTCGTAGGAACAAGCATAGGTTACATGGTCATTATCAAGAAGAACACTGGTAGAATAACGTACAGAACATTGCCCAAGTAGGGATCAACCGCCTTACCTATTCCTGAAGTTGATAGTGTCATGTTGCGGTTCAAACAGTACGGTAGTGGTTAGACTTGGCAATAGGTCCAAACTCGGCCACAGGACAGCGACGCACCTGTTTAACTAAACACTTTCTAAATTTATATCCAACTAATTTCATGCTACATGTAGATGGCGTGACAGCATGTTATTGATTGAGAGCCCAATAGACAGTGTTTAGTAAAATCGGTAGGTCAATCAGCGTGGTGTGAGAGCGTAGTAAATACCTGGAAGTGCGTGGTGGCCTGCGTGGTGGGGAACATGCCGTGCTCCTGGAAGAGCTTGAGCACGAGGTGTCGGCGCGCCTCCAGCACGCGGCGGTGGCCCGCCTCGGCCCGCGCCCCGCCCGCCCCGCCGCCCGCCCCGCCCGCGCTCGAGCACGGCGTGCGCGGGGACATCTCCTCGCCGCCTTCCACCACTGCGGGATGATACATATTTTTTTTTAATTTACATAAAATGGGTATGTCAAGAAACGCTAAGCAGAATCTCAGGTTTGGGTATGGCGTGAGTTTAGACAATGAACAGCAACATGTGTACAGATGTGGATTTAAGGTCTTGTGTATACCTCTAAAGCTCTCGAGATTGAAGTCGGGCCCGAAGAATGTGTTCCCGACGAGCTTGGTAGTGGCGTGCGGTGTGCCGAACGACTGTGGCGTGGGCATCCCCCCTCCCGTCTCCACCTCCCCCGCGCAATTCCCCACCACCACCGTCGTATTCTCCTCTTCTGTAACGTGTATATTAATTACAATCAACATATCTGGAAAAATTACACCATTAATGTGGAGAAATAAGTAGAATGTGATTTTTTTTTATACTACGAAGAAACATTATTTCAGGAACTTACACAGAATACTTAAGGTTTTATATTATCTGCGTGTATATAGATCTAGTTACATAAAAATGTGTGGTTATATAATGACAATCGATATAATCTAAAAAATAAAATTAAAAATAACAATTTACGAATCTAATCCGTATAACAAATTCAATTGGCAAACTATTGCTAACTTAGGACGTTCATATATTTAAAAGTTAGATTAAATTAAAATTTGTTTAGTTTAAAAAAAATTGGATCTTCTAATTAAAAGCAAAACAATTTTATTGGTGGTTACCAAGACAGATCTTGTGCTTCTTCCGCAGGTAGAGCTGCGGGCTGCGCGGCACGGGACAGGCGGCCAGTCCCGGGAGCCCCGGGCTGCACGCCTCGGGCTTGAACTGTGGCAGCGTGCTGAACTTCTGCTCGAAGTTCACCGTCTCCAGCACCCTGACACAAGGGCATCGCGATATTATTCATACATTATATACATTATTATATATTCTATATGTGGAAAAAATATTAAAAAGCTGTTTCTATACAAAAAAATAATAAAAAAAATTATTGATTTAATTTTATTTAAATTACTATATATTTTTTTTACTATATTAATAAAAAAACTTATACCGCATGACTAAAAAACTAAAGCTATTATGCGTTTTTACATTTCTAAGATGGAAGGAAATACGATTTTTTTTTATTCACCACAGTATCACACGGCGAAATATTCCATCAACACATAATAAATATGGTTAAACCGAATATTTCGTAGCAATTTCTTGAGGCGACCAACTAAAATACGACCAATTTAAATAAATATAATCTTTGTCGCCCGTTGTAAAACAAAGCACTGATACGTCAATATCTAATAATATCTAACCCACGAGCGGTGTCATAAAATCCTTAATTAAGGGCAAACAACTAAATCTTCTCTCATAAATAAATGAACGAGGACGAAGTTTATATGGAAGGCGTTTATGGTTGTCTACGAAAAATTTAGTTTAAGCGACGCGAACGGTTTAAAAAAACACACAATTATGGTTCAAACGATTGGACGTCAGTAGTTATTTCAGTTTAAACTGTCAATTTAGAACGTAATTAGAAATTAGAATTAGAAATAATGCCATGGCTTACCATCTCGACCATTTGCTTTATAATTTATAGCCATAGAAAATAATAATACTCACTTATCGCGTCCATCCTCGTTGCCCTTCTTGAACAAACTCTTCTTTAAGGAAGGACTGGGCAGGTTCTCCATTTTCTTTGGCGAGTTCAACGTTTCTGTCACTTCCATCGGCGTTGGCCCACTCTCTGACCGTGGAACGTTCGTTTCGTTCCCATTGTTGGATCCCGTCGACATACCTATGGGTTAAACTTCATTAAGAACTTATGTAATATTTGTTTTTCACTGTAGTTATGCAGACTGCGAAATTAAATATAAAATAAAATTAATATAATAAACAAAAAATATTTATCTATGTTAACTTATTGAAAGTGTTTAAAAGTCGTCAACATTATTAATATTTTTCGCTATGATATAATATGATATTGGAATTGTATGGCAAATAAGTCACCAAAAGTGCAAAAGATGCGATGCCAACCTAAAGAATAATTATTTAGGTTGGCACCTCTTCCTAATTTTTTCCTAATTCTAGGACTAAGACAGGGGAAATAAAGGCTTTTCCACATTGGAAACCACCAATACCTTATTGAAATAAGGCTGGTATAGTACTAACAATAATTATTATCATAACAAAATGAGAGTAGAGAGTACGTACCTCGACTAAGTCTCTTCTGCAGCGGAGCGCGACCGAGCTGCGCCGGGGTGGGGGCGAGCGGGAATGGACGGGTCTCTTCTATTTCTTTATTATCTAGGACGGGTCTATCCCATTGGCTACAATCACATAAAACATATATTGATGATAATACTGCTCAACACTCAACATATTTTAGATCTATGCTAATTAATTAATAGATTTCAACGAAACAAAAACAAATAGGATAAAATATTTGACACAAGATGTCAAATTAGTCAGGATTTAATAACTTGCGACTGCAGAAATGTCTTGTACAAACTAAACGTAAACGTGTTTGGTCTCTTTATATTATTTGGTTTGTAAGAAGGTAGCGATATCATCACCATTATACGATCAAACTAATATTAAAAAACCTTGGCTGAAGAGGAGATTGATTTATGTTTCTTCTCTTGATTGGCTAAATTTGGAAAAGGTGATATCTTACTGCAGCAGATAAAGGCACACATTAATTGTAACAACTTAAAGCGTACATGACGTGCTCGAATCACTAATCTACTATTACTAAGATGATTTGCCGATCTTATTATAAGCCGCTTATGTAATAGGCAGTATGTATTGTATGTATCAATGTCGAGTCCAGTACTAAGATGTCCATTAAAGCTGGACTCAGCAGTTAGGAGCACCAATCTAAGCTCACTAATGTACTCAACACGTGCGGTATTGTTTTTATATTTCTGAGAAGATAGATTCTAAAAAAAACTTCACCAATATTACACCCCATTTGCATTAAGAAAATAATAATTGAATTGAATATTTTCTTAATGCCAAGAAAGTATAGTTTATTTTGTTGTGAAGTAAAGTAATAAGCACTTACGCGTTAGTTTTGGGTACTACATTGTTGTTACTCTGTGAAACAATCACTGACGGGGCACTTTGGACTGGTTGACTTTGGCTTTTGTTAGGCTCAGGTTCTGAAATGAAAAAAAAAATGTTTAAAAAGAAAATAACCTACGTTTAATAACATATTTTGAAAAGAAATAAATATTTATAAATGAATGAGACCAAAAATCATTAAACATCTGCTATGAAACTCTGAAAACTATCGAATTGCAAAAACTTTCAATGAATGTACTGGCTTGGATATCTTCAGTGGTTCCCTACCTTGTATCAAAAGCAGTTTTAAAACAATGTTTTGTTAGATGATATTAACGTTTATTTAGGATTAAGAACAGTACCAAACTAAACCAATTGCTGCTTGGATGATTGTCTAATGTATTTATTTTTTTGTTATCCATTTATTTAGCATGCTGTGTTTACATCTAGAAGAGGTCAGCTTAGAAAATGTTTATTTCATAAGGATTAATTTAATATGGATCAAAAAATGGAACATAATATATATTTGTACAGCTACCGGTGAAGGCTGGCACGTACAGCCGCTGCAGCTGCACGTAGTGGAGCTGCGGCTCGGGCGGCGGCTCGCTGGGCTGGCTCGCCTTTATCACCAGGTTACCTGACGCGTCCATCGACAGGGTTATCGGACCTAAGGGATAAAATTATAACATTTTTATTTATCCTACGTTTCAATAAATATCAACGGAGAACACAGTACGTGATCAATAATGTTAATAAATTTGTCTTTTTTCTTTAACTAGTGGTCCCCCATTGATCGAAATGCGACCATAATAAAATTTAATATCTTATTGATAAGAACCCCATCTTCATTTCTCAAGACCAACTACTTTGTTTCCAAATTTTTTAGTGCGCCATCTCTGATCTTTTATCGTTATCATCAATATAATTTTGTTTGTGTGTGTCAAATGCATGGTAGTGTAGGTAATGTTTTATTTATTGATTTAATGTACTTAATAATAGTAATTGAAAAATATTAGCGTTCTGCACTTCTCCTACACATAAACTATATGTGTGCCAAATTTTAAGCTCCTGCGTCCGCGCAACTTTCGTAAAAAGGGGTCCAAAGCTTTGGCATCACGTATTAATATATAAATTATTTTTTAAAAATTCCATCTACAAAATCTTTCTTCATTTTCTACCCAGATACAATATTTGATCTTGTCGATCTTTAATCATTCTTCTGGAAAACTCAACATGTATAAATGACATTTACAACTCAGATCAAAAATAACTCCGCTAGTTGTTACGTGGCTGCCATCACAAAAGTATGCTATGCCACGACATTCCAACTTACTATACAAAATGTTCAAGAACTATGTCTGATAGCACGATTCTATAGGTCGTGCAAGGAATGCAATTTTTTACGTTAACAACAAAATTTATAATTTACTAGATCACACACAAGTTTCATCGGCATTATTTCACAAGAAATCACAAACATTTAGCAGGTTGTCTTTTTAGACACATTTTCGTTTTTTCTTAGTATCGTAATTGGTTATTCTGTTGTTCTTTATTTAACGTGTTTGCTATAGTTTTAAATACTTTTATTTGTAACGAAAATATTTTTTTTTACATTTAATATCTCTGAATGTCATACTTGAAAAAAGCAAGTTATTTAAAAATTATGAAAATGATGTTAATGTTCTTTTACATGGTAGAACAGAATTTCTAATTCACCCTCATAGCAAATTCTCAAGGCGTTAATCAAACACAAACATTGTCACTTTTATATTAGGAAGAGTTAGGCCATATAGTTACCAGTAGTATTATCTCTGATGTTCCTATTAACAACAGCAACATTTTGCAGGAGCGAGTTGCCCAAAGACAATGTAGACTGGGTTTGGGTAATCGGCTGTTCCTCTATGCAGGTAGACGTCCACCCACTCCCGCTTGATATAACCTGCACCCCACTGCTGGGAGTGGGACTGTTTATGATACAGGCTATATTCTCTTGGGTACAGTTCGGCGTGCCTAGAGATATGCCTTGCACGCTGCTTGTTAGACTCTGTGTACTTGTAGATATAGACGTGTGCGGCGAACTTGGTACCTGGTTCAATGTGGTCTTATTCATTGTGAACGCAGTCCACTGTCTATGATTATCGCCTGCAAAGAAACAATGATAAATTATTTTAAACTAGAAGATAGCTGAGAGCAGATGACTATCATTTTAATAGACTGAACGTATAATTTTTTTATGATATTGGAAGGCAAACAAGCAGACGGATTTCCTGATGGTAAGAAATTCACGCCGCCTAGACACCAAAGGTGGTAATGGTGCAATGCCAACCTGAAGCCGTTATGTTAGGCCTCGAGCAAAAGTAAGTTTACCAGCTACCTTACCCTCGTCAACACGTCATGACGCTGTGGCGGCAGAAATAGGTAAGGCGGTGCTGCTAAGCCGGACGAGTCGCTGCGAAACTCTACCACCTAGTCAGATGTCGCGGTGTTAGTGACAGTAAGCCTGTGGCCGCCTTTTACGAGCTTCCTGGCAGGCTATTCTGCAAAGGAGCCCGGACCAACACGGGGAAATTTGAGTTTTTGTGGCAAACATAACAGCGTCAACGCTTTCATTATGTTTCATTCGTTTTGTTTCCGTAGATAATTTTATTCGAAGTGTTATGACTAATATTCGCCAAGCACTCACCTGAATCAGCGTGTGTTGATTTAAACGCCCCACCAGTGGGCTGGAATACTTTGGAACCGCCAGGACTAGACGCTGTGATACCACCAAGAAGGTTATCCGAAGAACCAGCTCTGTGAATAAGCGAGTAGTTTTATTACGTTTATCATTTGTTAGCATATTGTTGGCACAATAGAACTAAACTGAAATAGGACAATAAATCATAATAGACACCATATACATACATATCGTCTTAATTAAGGATAAATGTAGCTAAAACTTCATGAACACAATCTTTAAGATGTACTCTTTTTGATGATGTTATAATTTCCATATGAAATGTCTTTCGCTTCAGTCAAAAAACAATAGTTTCTTAAAAAACGTGTAACGAAATTGTCACAAAAAATCTTATTTTAACTTGTGCTATATTACTCATAGTTGTAACCATTCCAAGTTTTTTGTATAGAAAATTAACAATAGCTGCTTTATTATAGCCCCATTTTTTGTTGAATATACCTATATTCAACAAATATAACGAATATACCTATAAAGGTGGTCTTAAGAGCTCGGATAGCTTTCACAAAACTATACTTTTCAGTCTATCATTATGATTGCATGCTTGGTAGAATTGACGCTAACGCGAACTTTTTTATCCTTGTATTTTTTACTTTGCCTCAAATTTATGTGTACCAGCAATTTAATTTTGTCCTTAAAGAAACAAGTTTTTTTTATATTTTTTACTCACTTTCTATAGTCTAGCTTTTGTGATACTCTAGCCTCTGTGTTGATTTAGCCTATGTGTTACTCTAGCCTCTATTTTACTCTAGCCTCTATGTTACTCTAGTCTCTGCTACTTTAGTTTCAGCGTTACTCTAGCCTCTGTGCTACTCTAGTCTTTATGTTACTCTAGCCTCCGTGTTACTCTAGTCTTTATGTTACTCTAGCCTCTGTGCTACTCTAGTCTTTATGTTACTTTAGCCTCTGTGTTACTCTAGTCTTTATGTTACTCTAGCCTCTGTGCTACTCTAGTATTTATGTTACTCTAGCCTCTGTGTTACTCTAGTCTTTATATTACTGTAGCCTCTGTGTTACTCTAGCCACTGTATTACTCTAGCCTTTGTGTTTCTTTAGCCTCAGTCGATATTGTTATTGCTTACCTAGCTTTGATAGCCTTCGGTCGGCGCGTGTGGTCGTGGTGGATGTAATCTCTTGTGTCGATGCCTTCTGAGTCCGAATCAGTCACTTTCTCTCCACATTTGAGATCTATTTCATTTTGTGCTTGAGGTACATTTTCCTCCACAGGTTGGCTCATCTAAATAAAATTGTTATTACATAACTGGAGGTTTAAACATTTCTTTCGAATAACAAACAAATATTATACATAACAAAAAAGATCTATACAAAATTAAAAATATATTTTTTGTCTTGGCGAACGAGTTATTCTTGTATATTATACAAATTACAAATATTAAATTTTAGTTAAGTGATCCGATATCTACAAGAGTTTAGATATAACGACAGCACTTTCAATTAAAAGACTATCTGAAAAATATACTGATGAGGCTTATGATTCCAGTATCATTAATAAAGTATTTTTTGTCTATAGGCATGCATTTTCTATCTAAACGCGTTCATATGCTGTCGAATTTCATAATATTAATGAAATAAATAACATGGTTGAAAAAAAAAGAATCAAGTAATTTAAAAAACAAACAAAAACCTTGAACAAGTGGCACAAATTGAACCTAACCCCAAAGTAAGCAAATTTTATACACAGAAATACATAAATATAGACCAGAATAAATTTAATAAACACCCAAACCCGGAAAAGCAGACATCTAAATGTTCGTCACAGTAATGCCTGCCCTCCTCTTGGAATTGAACCCGAGCCTCTCGTTTGGTCGGTTAAGTTAGGCGTGTACGCTAACTCCTCGACCAACGAAGCGGTCCAAGTAAATGTGTGGTGGTGTGTTTACATATAGCGCCTAAGAGTAGCCCGTGTGTGTGTGTGTGTGCGTGTGCAGCAGTTACCACGTGGTCGTCGTCGCTGAGCAGGTGGTGCGGGGAGGCGGGCGGCCCGTACGGCGGGGCCGAGCTGGGCGGCTCGCCAGCCCCTCCGCCCTCGCCCGGCGTGCGCGGGGACTGGAACAACACATTATTTTTATCAAACCGGCTTTTTGTTATTCGTAAAACAAAAAAAAACAGGTAGGTATCTTCAAATGTAGGCCGAAAAACAACCGAGATACCTACGAATATCCAAATTTATTTAGTCCTACAATGTAATAGGTGGCAAATCTTTAACCTACCGGTGACTTAACTATTCTCGAACAACTATGTTTTATTAGAAAATTGAAATACATTTTATGTTGCCCTACCGGAAAATCGAAGCCAGGACCTCATTTGGTCAACGCCAACATCGGACCACTAGACCACAAAGGCGTCAAACTATTCAGTTTTATATAACCAATTTTATGCGCGTGCCACCACAATATTTTAATTAATTTTGATCTGTTCTTCGGTGGAATTTAAAACAAAACGCTGCAATTTATATCGAGATTATATTGTTACAAAATATTGCAACAATGTCTGTAAGCATCTTTAATAGTTTAAGGATACAACAGCTAATTGCCACGCGACCAAAGCCGCGAGAATAACTAGGATATAGATACATCTTCAAAAGTTATATTTCTTTTACGTTATCTATTTAGTTAACATTTTTTTTTAAAAATCACAATAAATTTGTACAAAATAACTCACTTGTGGCATAGATCCGGTAGGATCCCGACTACTTGATGATTTCCTCCTGTCCTTGTTGCACCATTTCCACTCGGGATGCGCTTTGAAGTGTGCTTCTTTGACCTAAAATCAAAAATGTATTTAAACTAACTATCAAATGAGACAGAACATATTATTGTCTCATCAAAAAGCTCTAAATTTCAAACATTTATAAATGCCTATTATTGATCACTTCGATGGTCGAGTGTCTAGCGTACACGCCGAACTACATCGACCAACCGCGAGGCTCGGGTTTGATTCACGACGGGGGCAGGCATTTGTGTGAAAACTTAAAAAAAAAGTGAATTTTGAAATAAAGAGAGTCTCTCACCTCTGTGGCAAGTTCATTGTACTTTTGCTTCTCCTCTGGTTTGAGCGAGTACCACCATTCCCCGAGGATCTTACTGACGGTCCTATTGTCCTGGTTCGGATGTATCTTGTGCACCATTTGACGGTGACGTTTGGAAAATATCATGAAAGCGTTCATAGGACGTCTTATACGACGCTCCTTCTGGAAGAAATTGGCTTGTCAAACAAAACCGCTTTAGAAAAGTACGTATTCATATTATTAAACAATTGCAACTGTTAATATAATCAACACTGAGATTATAAATAGTAAGATATGTATCTTTGAATGATTATAAAGAATAAGGCCAAAAACTAGGGGAACAATATCAAAAATTCTTTCATATTTAGAATGTTACATTATCTCTGGCTTATTTTCTTAGTACTTTTTTCACATCCTCGTTATACCCTGGGTACTACACGAATGCAAAGTGGGTACTGCGAGAACTCAATCGGCTTATATCAAGAAATATATGAACATCCTTAAATTTCACAATGTTTATTTTAACATGATATGACTCACTTTCTCCTGCCCAGTCGAGGATTGGTTGAGTGAGGAGAGACTCTGAGAACGCCTGTTGCTGGTGCCATCACCACCGCCTGTACCAGAGTCTTCACATTCAAACACTTCATCATCTTCATCAGTACACATTGATGTAACATTATCTGAAAATACATAAGTTTCAAATTACAATAACATATTCGTGGTTTACGTTTCCTAATGTTATTAATATCACGGTCGCATTTTTGAAATCAGAAAAAGACAACTGATACATATTTTAAAATTTAAATATTTAAAAATATACTCATACAATAATGTGTCTTATTGCTATCTAGGTAAAGATTATTTCAATTGGTGAACCAACTAGTTGGGCACTCAGTAAGTGTTTACATCTATTTGTTTTAAATCACTAGTTTAATTATTAAATATTGTAATTAAGTTAGCAATTTAAGTATCCTATTCGTCAAGTGGACAAGGACTATCGAAGGAATTGGCCTCAGTAGCTCAAATAAACGGAAGCTTAAGAAACAGTACAGTTGCATGCAACGATGCAGTCAAATTCTATCGGGGTCGTTTCTGACAAAAAGTGAATATTAATATGATAATCAATTACAAAATAAGTGTAAAGCATTTAATTGTATAAAGATATTTTAAATAACTTTTTTACAAATTATCACTAATCAATATATTATAGTAAGAAAAGTTTACAAGTGCAGTTTTTCATATTGTATCAGTATAACTACCATTTCCTTCAGTCTTGATTTGGTCCTCGGTCTTGATGTGCGGCGTGTGAGGCGTGTGCGGGGTGTGCGGCGTGTGCGGGGTGTGCGGCGTGCGGGGCGTGCGGGGGGACGGCGGCGCGGGCGGGGACGCGGCGCGCAGCAGCGGCACCAGCGACTGCCACGGGAACACCGCGGGCGGGACGCCGCTGGTCGACACTGCAAACAAAAATTATATCCTCAAACCTATACGCGTACTAAAGAAGCGTAAAAGATGCTCCTGACACGCACGAGAAATTTGATATCAAAAGTTTACCACTTTATTTTCATTAAATTTATGTATATCATACGAATCACCGTCCTTAAACAAATACATTTTTTAAGTTCTTTAACGAAATACTAAGCACCTAATATGAATGTCCACAAGCATCAAATCAGTTTGAAATTCACTAGTATTTTTTAATGTATTTCTTAATCTAATGGGAAGCGATAACCGTGCCTAAAGACAATGTTGATGTTGAGTTCTTTTTTTCTTTCTTTCTTTAGGTTTTGGCATATACTTTATAATTTTGCCAGTAGTCAAGTAGAAATTTGCACCAAATTTTATATCAATTTTACTCAATTATAATTAGTCATCAGTCATATAAAGTCGTCAGTAAGTCATGTCAGGCTCTTGGGTAAAGCTGTGACCTCATTACTCAAGCTCATGTAATGAGATTTGGCGGCAACGAGGAAATACACGATACGCTAATTTCTTCATGATTATTTCATTTATGCACCTTCACTGAACAAAATTGTACAAAATGCCACCAAAATTGACTAATTTCACTCAACGTCAACACGAAATTCAATAATTATGAAAAAACTTCGACCATTTTGTCTCTCGATGGCGCCAAAACTCGATGTAAAGTTGATGAGTTGAGGTAGGTGCGTGGCCTTGTGGCCGGAGTTTTAGGCCAATTGTGCAAGTCTATCGGCAACCCTACCCTAAATAGCACTGCCGATATTGCGGCCACCTGGACGAGTTGCATTTTGTTACTCTACCGCCAGTGGTCTTGTTAGCAACGACACATTTTACCTTTGGCCTGTTACGAGCTGCCTGGCACGAAAGCAGTTGTCTATTCTACACAGAAAACACGAACCAACACAGGGAAAATCAAATAACCCCATCAACAAATTCGTATTCGAAAGCTTTAACTTGCTTCTAACTAAGAATCTTATTTTCATTTATTGTTAAATGTTACATATCTAAGAAAACAAACACATTAACAGAACATTTTTATCATATACTTTCAAGTGAAGGAACAAGAAATTTGCAACACAAATATTGCGTAGGAATTGTGAAAAAAAATATACTCACGCCCATATACCCGAAAAAGTAGTCAGAGGCACAACCAGGTAATCCAGCACTAGCCGAAGACACTAAGTCCCACTATGTGATAGCTGGCAAGCCTATCGCCAACCGGGCACATCCAATCCCGGGCAACGTCTTTTTTATGAGAACATTGAAAATACACATTTTCTATTATTTTTTTTGCCCGACCCGAGGATCGAACCCGGGACCCCATTAAGAAGTCAAGTCTGATGCCGGACCGCTAGACAGACAGAGGCGATTGTGCATGATCCATAGAAACTTTGCCCGTTGAAATTTAAATGAAACAGTATTACAACTTACAAGTATTTAGAAGTTTATACATACCAATAATAGTGTGCGATGTTGGTGGAGGTAGCACAGGCAGAAGCTGGCTCGGGTTCACAATCATATGGCTGTTATTCACGTTGTTTACCTGTTTCAAACACTAGTTATTACATTTTGAATTAGAACACTTCATGTTATTTGTCCCGAGATAAAAGAGATATATCAATTTATTAAATATATTACGAATGCTAATGGTCGCCCGCTGGTCGAAATTCGACCATAATGAACTTTAATATTTTTTTGATAAGAACGCCATCTTCAATTATCAAGACCAACTACTTTGTTTCCAAACTTTATGAATACATTCTGTGCGCCATCTGTTATATTTTATCGTTGTCATCAATATATTTGTTTGTGTGTGTCAAATGCATGGCAGTATGTGTAATGTTTTATTTTTGATTTAATGCACTTTATAAGCATCACCATTGATAAATATTAGCGTTCTGCACTTCTCCAAATTGTGCCAATTTTTATTCAAAAGTTTTTGCTTCACGTATTAATATTACGATACTATAGTAACATCAGCACAGCTATCTCTTATCGTAGACAGGTTATTTATAGATTAATTAGTGAGCCGGTAAGTGTTTCTATTTTAATAAACAAATAAAAGATATACAAATACATACATGCTCTCCATTGTCCAAGCTTCGGGGTTCGGGTTCAGGTTCGTTATTGTTTAAATGGTGATTTGTTTGATGTTGTTTGTGCTCGTTCTAGAACACAAATATTTAATAAAAAGTATTTTTTAACATCTATAAATTTAAATAAATAAATAAAATAACCTAGTCTCAGTCACAAAGACTGTAAGCACAATATTAGTTTGCGCGTAACAACAATAACCTGGGTTAAAAGTGGAACGTGGACACCTGTGAAATATGGAACCTATTGCTGTTCAAACTGAAACTGTTGAACTTTTGAAAGGTTGCGACACAATCAATTTTAAAAAAGGCGCAAACGCAATAACTAATAATAGCAAATGAACCCAGTCCATGCGTCACATTGGTCGAATTATTTATCACCATTTCAAAATTGAACTTTTATGGAAAAGTTACTCTTAAAGTATACATAATTATGTATATGCGTAAATAATAATTTTGACTTAACTTATTTTGATGAGGTCCTAACATTAGTTTTGTTCAAAATTTTGGTGAAATTGCCTTTTGTGTTATTTGTTGTGCAGCATCTTGATACATATCAATTTAGCCACCAAAAGCATGATTGGAGCTTTGAAGATGGGCAGCCTCTATTTCTTACTATGAGGAAATTGAAACTAGAAAAAGGTATCAAACCAAACAGATGTATAATATCTAGGTGACTAAAACCAATCACTCACTTGATCATTTTCTGGGGGCTCGTTTTTTATGAACAAAATCTTCTTATCGAATGGATTCTGTGGTATCACATAAAATCGTTTCACCGTGTTCTCCTTCAACTTCACTTCAGGGTCGACGATCGACACGAAGCGAGCTGACAGCGCGTGGTTCAGGGGTTTGATTATTCGTTTGTTTTCTTCCAAAATGCGAGCCTCGGAGAGTTCTTGCGTTCGCGCGTCGATGACGCTACGATTATAATCAGTCTGAGGACCGGAATCCTCCTCATACTCCGAGACTCGTCTATTGACAAAATTTTCATTGTTATTAAGTGGGGGAGACATTTCTGTTTCTTGTCTATACTGCTCATGAATACCATTACGACGTAGAGGCGTTCGGTATAGGTGTTCTAGATCTACCCCATTAGTGTTCGGTATTCGATGCACTACCAAATTGTGTGGGGCGTTGTCTGTGCGTATATTGGTATTTGTTTGAAGGGATTGACTGTTAACACTGTTGGATACACTGGATGGATTGAGGGATGATTGAAGCGTTGTCGGTGCGTTGAGACTGGTCTGAATGTTGCTCAGCATGTTAAACCCCGATGTTTGGATACCGATGACGTTAGGTTGTGTCGACTGAAGCGTAGTTGGGCCGTTTCGATTATCTACCTGAAAAACAGAGGGGTTTACTTTCAGGGTGTAACTCTGTTATTTATAGTCGGTTGTTTAGATATAACCCGTTTCAGTGAGATTGAGAAGCTAGAGTTGGTTTTCAACTACGTTTGCCAAACAATAACATGAACGAATAGTTATCAAAGTTACAGATTACAAAATTGTTGAATATACTATCATCACGCGTATATTGGTTTTCAGCTGTACATTCTTCACAGAAACGGGTTATATATTATTTCTATTGATATATACCTGATGATAATGGTAGGTAGGCGCCGGGGAGACCCTGATGACGCTAGTTGCCACTCCACCAACGGGCGAGTTCACTCGTCCAGGTCGAACTAATTCTGGTCTGGGGAAATTAACGGATGCTTGAATTTTTAATATATTATTACAATAGTTTAAATAAACTATATTACATAACAGTAATGCTAGGAAATAAAAGATATAAATTTTAATAATAGCAATACAAGGTGATGATCTTAATTCTGCTAAAAAAAAAATCTTTCTCTGTGATAGTTATTTCACTTTCTGGTGTCGGTGGAAATTTAAATAAATCTCAGAGCAGTGCATGATCTGATTCAGATAAGACTGTAATAATGGTAACTAGATTATGTCTGTATTTAACAATATTACGTTATGACTTATGGAGCTTAGTAGTAAGCACTATCAAATATAACAACGTCTTATTCGTAGCCGCAATCTAATCTGATACAAAAATTGCATCCTCACCAACATTATAAATGGACAGTCTTTATGTCTGTATGTGACACTCTCACTTCTAAACGGCTGAACTGATTTCGATAAAATTTAATATTCATATATTTAAAGGCCCAAGTTCAAACATAGCTATTTTTCTTAAAATATCAACCCCTAAAGTACTAAACAAATACTAAGTACACACCCCCAATGGGAGATGAAAGTTTGTATGAAAATATATTGTACTCTAAGAAAGTCGTGTGTAAACAACTAGTGTGATATAAAAATTTGTGAGATCATAAGTGAATTATGATATTGAACTTCTTAAACAGTCTATTCAGTACTGAGCTTTTACGAATATGTTATATATTACGTTCGGTGATTTACGTATCAAAATCTATAGCAATTTTGTTATGAATATTCAGTTAACTTAGTTACAAGTAGAGGAGTTGTTATCTGATTATATGGTGCGTGAATGTGTGTGGTTACCTGACGAGATGGTGCGTGTGTGTGGTTGTTACCTGATGAGATGGTGCGTGTATGTGGTTACCTAACGAGATGGTGCATGTTTGTGTTTACCTGACGAGATAGTGCGTGTGTGTGGTTACCTGACGAGATGGTGCGTGTGTGTGGTTGTTACCTGATGAGATGATGCGTGTGTGTGGTTACCTAACGAGATGGTGCATGTTTGTGTTTACCTGACGAGATGGTGCGTGTGTGTGGTTACCTGACGAGATGGTGCGTGTGTGTGGTTGTTACCTGATGAGATGGTGCGTGTGTGTGGTTACCTAACGAGATGGTGCATGTTTGTGTGTGTGTGGTTACCTGACGAGATGGTGCGTGTAGGGCGGGTGGTGGTGCGGCGGGTGCGGCGGCTGTGGCGAGGAGATGGGCACGAAGAGGTTCCCGCGCAGCACCGGCGAGACCCCGCCCCCCGGGGACGCGCCCGGGCTGCCCGACCGCGAGCTGCCCAGCGACACTGCCGCACACGACACATCCGTACAAACAACTACACATTTCAACACGCAGACATTTATCCACGCCACGCCCGCACTCACCCAGCATGTTGGCCGCCTCGGTCTCCTCGGGGTCGAACCGCCCTGTGACCCGGATGTTGGGCGGGGTGGTGTCGGACTCACGCGAAGTCTCGTCGCCCTCCACGCCGGTGCCACTCGACGACAACGACTTGCTGCTGCTTCTGGAAAAAACTTCGATTAAAGCTATCTCGTAGTATATAATCGTATAGATTTTACTCGTCATTTATTTATACTTCTCCCCCTGTTGGTGCGGATCCGTCAACTAGAATATTCCATCTACGTCTCTCCCAGGCAACTCGTAAGAGGTGAACACAGAGTAAAATAGGTCATTATCAACAAGACCACTGGTGGTCGAGTGCTGTGCAGCAACTTGCCCGTTAGGCTTGCTTAATTCAGGTACTAAGAATTAATTCAGTTCACAGTACTAGAACTAACTATTCCGTAACCGTATGCTTAATCGTTCATTTAGTACATCTCGTTTGCAATGTTTATTCAAGAACGGAATCATAGCAAAGACAGAATGAAATATGAATACGAAGAATGAATTGTTTGTCGCGCGCTGCTATTGGACACGGTGTTTCAGATGTGATCGAACGAGAATCACAAATTATGTTATTTTGACTTTTACTGTTATTGGAATAGATCATAGTTAATTAGTTTGATGAATATTAGCAATAATTTGGTAAACATCACTACATAGTATAAAACAAAGTCGCTTCCTCTGTCCCTATGTCCGTTTGTTTGCTTAAATCTTTAAAACTACGCAACGGATTTTGATTCGATTTTTTTAATGGATAAAGTGATTGAAGAGTAGGGTTTATATCTAATCCCGAGCGAAGCCGGGGCGGGCTGCTAGTTGTAAATAAGTTGATAAATATTTAAAACACATTTTACATAATGTAAATATATTTTATAAACATTTATAACATAAATAAATAATAAAAATGGAAAAATACCAATCGTTAAACATTTTGATTAGCCATTTGATAGCCAAAAATAAGTTATTCTAAAAATGACACTACAAATGGAGATAAATCTTCTCATAAACATTTTAAAATGACACTCCTATGCCTGCAAAGAATAAAGCAAAATCAAAATATAATTCATTCCGTGACCCACGTGAGAATCGTAAGACGTAACTTTTTCTAATGTACTACTGAACTATTAGTACTACAAGTATGAGCTAGTACATTCGAATATTTGTACTAGTACGGAGCGATCCTTATTGTGACTGACCAATAACAAGTCTATTGCCCGTGTAAAGATCCACCTCATTATCTATCCATTACACACATATCGAATCTTAAAGTTAAATGAATCCAAAAGAGAAACAAGTTTGAAATGACAAGAATTGTCAAATTTAGATTACAAAATACAGGCAATGAAAAACCTCGTGTGATAATTATAATTATCTGGTGTAAATTCTTAGTTATTAATGTAGAATTTTAAGTACGGTACATGGCGTTAAAATTACAACTGTTTCCAGTCGCATTCTCATCGTCGACTTGGACTAAATAGGTTGAAATACGATTTATTGAAGTAATTCCTGTAAGCCATGGAAATAATATACGAATTCGATGTTCTGCTAAAATTCAGTTCACACGAATATATGAATTTAACGTTCTGCTAAAATTCATTGAAGAATCTTAAATCTGTTATTAAATCTCGGACATTATAATTGACAAATATATAAATCAAGTTTACAAAAAAAAACGTTATTTTTATATAGTGATGACCTACATAATAATTATATATACAGCAATACCCCGGACTTACGCGGTAGGTGGGTCCAAGCGATTACCGTGTAAGTCAAATTCGCGTAAGTCGGGGTTCAACTTTGCATATAAATACCTACGTATAAAGTTTGTGTAATCGGGACCTGAGTTTAAAGAAAACAATAATTTAGAAGAAAAAATGTTTGATAAAGTGTAAGATAATAAAAAAACATTGTTATGAATAAAGTAATCTAACGTATTTTTATTTTTAGCACTTGCCCTGTGCTTGGGATATATTTCTATAAATTTTTAAAGAAAGAAAAAAAAAACACAAATCAAATGTTTATTTTACAGGTTCAAATCCTGTCTGGGGCGAATTTTTTTCTTTCTTTAAAAAATTATAAAAATAACCTAAACTGAAGTTATTTTGATATCGAAGGCTTCGTATATTCTAACAATGTTGCCTGACGAGTTAAATTTATGTTCTTTTCACGAAAAATTTCCTCGTAGCATACCAGTAATTTTTTACTTACTTTTTTCGTTCTTTTGGACGACTTAATCAGAGATTATGAATAAAACGCATTGCGTACGTAAAACGATTCCACGCTTAAACCTGTCGCAAACTGAACACTGAGAGGGCGGAGCGAGAGAGCCGATGCGCGATGCAATCAAAATGAAAAAACCGCGTATCTCCGAATTCGCGTAAAACGGGGTAGCGTAAATCGGGGTATTACCGTATTATAAATTAATGTAAATTAAAAAAAAAATCTAGTTTTTTTTATACTACTAGCTGTCCCGGCGAACTTCGTTTAACCCATTCTGTTTGTATGGAAATATTGTTTTTTCTAGGTTTCCTTTTTTCTTAACTTTGAAATC
>NJDC01006573.1:0-38240 GCA_002245475.1 Calephelis virginiensis | reverse complement strand
AGATAAATTATTAAGGCCTACGTTAAGTCATAATTAAGTTAATATAGAACATTAAAAAAGTCGATATAATTTAATGTGGACACAACTACTATCTAGTAAGTGGTTAATGGTAACACTGTACTTAGATATTTGAATTTTGAATATCTGCCACTGGCAAATGGCAATACTTGTTTGTTTGATAATATTATTGATTAATATTTATCAGAGATATTTGTATAGAAATCACAAATTTAAAATGTACTTGTTAGATCTTAGAAATTAATGACAACTAACTAACAAGTGTTGTACATGTATCTACAAAATATTCTTTTTAAGAATATCTCGAATTAAAATGTGTTGATTTGGTGATAGACGCGAATGCGCTAATCTTGCGCTATCAAAATAACAAAAAAATATTGTTAAAAAACAAAATATTCACTATCTTTTAGTTAGGAATTTTATGTACCTACTTAGAAGGTAAGGTTTCGATTGATATTTTTTTAACTATAGCGTTTAACCTTTTTAAAGCAGGCTCAAATAATATGTCGGTTTGATTTTTGCAACAGGTACAAACCATTAATTTTTTCCTATATAACGGTCACGGACGCCGATCCCTCAAAAATATATTTTGTTAAACAATTAATGACTACAAAGAGAATTATACGTTTTTTCAACCTGTCCTAATCAATAGATAGTAGTTAGCATCCAGCGGCTCGGAACCGATATAGGCCTCGGCATTATGAGTGGTCTTTCTCATGTGTATGTTATCTGTTATTTTATCACCACAAGCAAGTACCTACTACTGTGTTAAAAGATAATATTTAAAATTTAAAACAAAGAAACAAAAAAAGAACTTTAGAGAATGAAAAGATTGCAGAAGTATAATTTTAAGCCTTGTGGGAAAAAAGAGGGGTCTTATAAGTTTGAGGTGTCTGTCTGTGCGTCTTCAAAGCATCATAACTTGTATGGTTGGACTGATTCTGGTGCAGTTTTTTTATTTGAAAGCTGGAGTAATTGAAATAGCATTACATAAAGGTTTTGTTGGGAGTGAATTAAAAAAATTGTGAATTTTAGGATTATGTATTGTGACTGACTTTTCTAAACTATTTTATGTCAATAAATAATGTTTTTTATTATTTGCCAAGAGATGAACATTTATTTCTGACTTGATCCCAAATTTTTTGCTAGATTATCTGAACATCTAATAAAGGTTTAACATAGGTTATCTGAAGTTGTATTTTTTATCGCATACTCGGATTTACAAATTAATAATTTTTAACCAACTAAAAAGAAGAGGAGGTTGTATGAGGCTTCCTTAGTTCATGTACTAAGAACAAATCGGAATTAATTCAGTTCACAGAACTAGAACAAACTATTCTGTAACCGTATGTTTAATCATTCATTTAGTACATCTCTTTGCAATTATTAATTTCATAATTAGGGGACAACTAATTATGTAAGGAACGGAATCATAGACAAAGCACAGAATTAATATGAAGAATGAATTGTTTGTCACGTGCTGCCTTTGGACAAGGTGTTTATTTAAGATATATGATTGAACTAGCCTAGCCTAAAATCAAGAATAACAAATAATGTCAAGTTATTTTGACCTTTAATCTCATTGAAATAGAAATCAATTTAATTAGTTTGATGAATATTAGAAATAATTTGATTAATAATTTAAACACATTTTATATACAGTAGAACCTCTATAAGTCGAACATCAAGGAAGACGTTAAAAATTTCGAGTTATAGAGTTTTCAACTTGTGGAGGATTACAACTTAGGTGGATTTTGATTCGACATAAAGAGTTTGAAGTTTATTCTTATAAATTTTGAGTTAGAGAGGTAAAATAAATAAAAATTCAAGTTGCGGAGGTGACAACCATATTTTTATTTTCATATTATAAATCAACATTAGTTCAAATAATTTTAAAATAAAAATATGGCATTAAAAAAGTCAGTTTTTTTTGCTTTAGATAATTTGGTTGTTCTCTATCTATAGCATTGTCTAATCTATAAATAGCAGAAAATTCTTCTTCTTCAGATTTACTGGTTTGCTCTATAAAATTACGTAAGGTATTCAATACAGTTCGCGCCTCTTTGATGGAAACCCATGGAGCGCATGTACTATTCACGTTTTCTATGTTATCTAAATCATTAGTATCAGTTTTCTAAGCTTCTGAATTGATAATTTCGTTGTCAGATAATGTCCCAGCAGTCATAACTCCAAAATCGCACGAAACAAAGTCCTCAAAGGATATTCCTGATTCAGATACCACTGCATTCCATTCTGCAGGAGGTGAAATAGAAATATCTTCGGTTTCAGCTACTACCGTTGACGACGATGAAAAACCACAGTGTACATAGCAGATTTTTTATTGTAGTCGCAGTAACATTCCGCCAAGCCTTATCAGCCATTCTCACGGCTTGCAATACATCTATAGTAGAATTCTTTTTTTCTTCCATATTATCCAACATGTTCCTGACAACTTCTTTTCGTTACAATGACTTGAAGTTTTTAATGATACCTTGGTCCATAGACTATAATTTTGATATGGTATTGGCCGACAGGTAATGTATTTTATCAGCTTTGATTTGTTGAATATCATTATGAGCTGTACAATTATCAAGGAACAACAAGATTTTTCTTTTTTCTTTGGCCATTTTCTTATCATTGTTTATGAGCCAGTTTTTGAAAATTGCAGAAGTCATCTATGCTTTTGTATGCGCTTCATATTGCAGTGGTAGTGATTTACATCTTGAAAAACAACGAGGTTTCCGATGACTAATGGTGAGTCAAACGTTCCTTGCTATGCTTCCCACCATGGCATTTATCATTTTTAAAAGTTAGAGTCTTAGCAGGAAGACGTTTAAAAAACAGGCCTGTTTCGTCAGCATTGAATATATTGTCAGGATCGTAACCGGTTTCAATGTTGACACTTGCACTTTCATCACAAACTTTCTTAAAAACAAGTTCCTGTCTTCTTTGAATTTTTCTAACCATCTATTACTGGCTCTGAAATTAACGAGTCCCAATGATTTAGAGAATGTTTGGGCTTTTTCTTGTAACAGTGGTTCACTAACACTTATATTTTGGCTGCGACACTGCCCAAACCTTTCAAGTAAGCATTCCTCCAAGCCCGGATATTCTTCATTTTTTATTATTGTTGAAAAAGCTCTCATTGGCAGGCCAAATTGTTCAGCAACATCTTTCTTTTATTGACACCTCTTCGCAGCTTCGAGCACTTCTAATTTTTCAGCAATATTCAAAGTTTTTAGTTTTACGTTTCACACCACTCATGTTAACTGTTGTACTAATTGATGTGTATTGCAGTAGAACCAAACTACTTCTGACAGTATTTAAGTCGAAAACAAATGACTTGCTTAGCTAAATTTCAAAGGAAATCAAAATTGAACACCTGACACCAAGCAAGCAAACACGTGTTTACGTGAGTCATAAATTTACTCCTAAAATGTTTTCTAAGAAACAATAGTGTACTCACATTGTCGGCAAGTTCTTAAAGATGGTAACTTATTTTTGTTCGAACAATAGAGGTAATAAATTCCAAATGATCAAGTTGTAAAGGTTGTAAAATAAAACGCTGCTATGTTTGAGACACAGAGTTCAAATTTAATTTTTCGAGTTATAGAGTGAAAATATGTTTTAAAATAGCTTAGAGGGACTTGGATATTTCGACTAACAGAGGGTCAAGATTTCAAGTAATGGAGGTTTTGGTGTTTGAAGGGAAGGGAACAAACCTTTTTTCGAGATTTTGAGGTTTGTGACTTATCGACGTTTGACTTAACGAGGTTCTACTGTAATGTGAATTTTTTTGTAGAGATTTGTAATATAAGATAAATAAATAACAAAAATGGAAAAATGCCAATTGTAAATATTAAGATTTTTAAATACGCTATACCAAAAATTACACTACAAATGGAGATAAAACTTCTCATGAACTTCAAATAAGTGAACTAGTATGAAGCAATCTTTATTGTGGCCGAGCAATTACAAGTCTAGGTTTTATGACTGACTTCTATATAATTTTTTTGTTATTTGATTTCTACATAATTTATGAACTGGTTTGAAAACATTTCATATTTGAAAATGTGTACTTTCGAGGTGAGGTCAAGTCTGGACCTAATATTAGAATCTCAGTTAAAAGAGCAAAACAGTTTTTGTGTACTATTATTGAAATTCAGATTGTTTTTTTTACAGTGTTACTGTGGTATATATATTTTAGGCAGCTCTTATAATGGAAAAATCATTGGAAGATATTTTGCATCAATCTATTACTGTGGAAGATCAAGATGCTGTTTTGAATATATTACAACAAGGTACTGTTTTAAATAATATGTACTTGTATAAATGAAATCAGTAATCACAAAATAGCCAAATAAGTTTAAATCATTTTATGCAGGTTGTTGAAAATATTAAAAAAAAGCTTTAGTTGCCTGTATCAAGCAGTTGACTAAAACTGCACAACAGCACATTTTTGGTTTGATAAAATTTTTGTCCATGATTCACTTGGAATTTTCTTAACCAATCATAACAGAGTTTGGATAGTTAGTAGGTACTTTATGTTTCTAGGAAAGTTGTAAGATACTTTTTATCCCAGTAACTAAATGAGTTTCTGGGGAGAGGGGTAAAAGTTAAAATTCATGAGTACATAGTCTGATTTCACTTTTTTTTTATTTTGTATGGTGTGCTTCTGAGATTGTCCCATATTTTTTTCAAGTTTTATAGAATAGAAATTCCAGGTATAACATCAATAAAGTGACCTAATAACTTAAAATCTGGAATGTAGAGATATGTTAAAACATACAGATCATCTTGCACATAAATACATATCTGCATGAGAAACCCCCTGCATTGTAGGCGGAGAGTATTGCGGGTCAAGTCAACAAAGTTCACTGGGTCAGATAGTTATGAATGAATATACTTATACTAGAGAGAAACATATGTCAAATAGCTGCTGCTGCTGTAATAATATTTCGTCACGTTAATAAAAATGCCAACTGGTTTCTCTTTTTAGTAAAAAGAAATTTCTTACAATGTAACATTTGTGAACAGGTGAATTTTTTTCTTGCCTCAATATAAAAAAGAAAAAGTCTGTAGGTAGAGCTTGAATCCACAACCTTCCAATTTTTTTATCTAAAAATTGAAAGAAATTTCAGTTAAAATTTAAAATTTCTTAGCACTGTTTAAATTTTTCATAAAGTCATAAGCCATTTAAATGATAGTAGTTTGTTTGTAGGTGTGAATCCAAACAAAGTAACAACTAATGGAAAAACATGCTTAGGAGAGGCATGTAGTATTGGCAATTTAACTATCGTAAAGCTACTGTTAGATACATGTAAACCCATTGATGTCCAACCTAAAACATCAGCTAATGTACCTAACAAAATCAAATCACAAAAACGTAAGCTAAAACATAGTGGCCCGAGTGATGAGAAAGTAAAATGTAAAAATCCAAGTGATAGATATTCAAAGGATACTCAAAATCCTCAACAATTTGATAAACGTAAATTGGATAACCAAGGTTACTACGTGTTCACACACAGCGAAAGTTCCAGTAGTGATGAAGGTAAATTAAATAAGACTTCTCCGACAAGCTCTTCATCTGTCATTTCAACACCGTCTGACTTGGAGTGGGATGAAGATATCGGAAAATTTGCACCAACTACTAAAGAGGACGAAACTTGGACTTCAATGTATCAGTATGTATCTCTTAGATAAAACTTTTTAATTATTACCCATACAGGGTTACTCATAATATATTTTTATTTTATTTGTTGATAGTTGCTAGGCTGTGGTCAAGAAGGGACTCCCTTAGATAAATTAAATATAACACCATAATAATGCAGATAATGTTATATAATGCAAATATAACACCATAGTCGAAAGTTTCTAAATCTTCATTAAATTTTAACTTTTCTTTCGGTACCTACCTCCATATGGGGAATAGACAACGGAAATGGGCAGATTTGAGTAATTTATAAATATATGTATAATGACATTACTTGTGGTGACTAATATTTCTTAATGACACATCATTTAGAGCCAAGAAACTCATCGTAGAGTTGTTTGGCATACGTCTCTTGATTGAAGTCAATTAGAATCTAGTCCAGGCCAATCCTAATAAGATTGGCACATTTAGTGCAAAAAAAACACCCTTCCTCTTATCTCCCTTTTTTTTTATGCAATGCAAAAGCCGTTAATCAAACAAGACACTTTTTAAAATAGTTAATTTTGTGAATTCTAAATTTCAAGAACTTGGAGATCTCAAATTGTTTAATTATTTGTACTAGTGGTCGCCCATTGGTCGAAATTCGATCATAATAAATTTTAATATCTTGTTAATACGAACATTTCTCAAGACCAACTACTTTGTTTCCAAACTTTTTAGTGCGCCATCTGTGATCTTGGTGTCAAATGCTTGGTAGTGCGGATAATGTGTTATATTTTATTGATTTCATGTACCCACTTTATTAGCGTTCTGCATTTCTCCTACACATAAACTATAAGTGTGCCAAATTTTATGCTCCTGCGTTTTCGAAATTTTTGTGAAAAGGGGTCCAAAGTTTAGATATTACATATTAGTATATAGATAATATTCTCACCTTTCCATCTCTGTCTCTCTTCCCCTTTCTAATCTAACTATTTGGGTTCGGACTTGACTTCATGACGCTTGCCACCTAATCCAGGGACTTGGTCTTTGGCAAGTCGTGAGTGCCCTGGTTGTACCTCTGCCTACTTCTTCAGGGATACGGGCGTGTAGATACTTTCTTTTGATATTCTTTCAGATGGTATGCTAAAATATTGGAAAGAACAGGCCCAGCAATAGCTTCAGTTCCACTTGTCATAGATGGAATTGACCACCAAGATGCCTTTATGAGAACTGCTCTGCATTATGCCGCTGAACAGGGTCATACAACAGTTGTCAAATTGTTACTTGATTCAGGTATAATGCTTTCTTTGTCGTTTTGATTCAGGCTTCTTTTTAAAAAATACATTAAATTAGTAGTACTGTGTAACTAAATACTAATGCTATGAAAACTGTACAATTTTCAACTAATTATTTTTAAATAATTTAAATGTTTTAAGTAAGTGATAAAATTGAAAAAACTGCTATTCATAGTTTTTGTTTTAAAATACCATTTATTTATTTATTTATTTATTTATTCAATGCTTCAGTAACAAAATTACATGCAACAAAACTTATAGATAACACAGTTTACAGATAACCATTAAACTAGTTATACTCTAATATTAAGTGCTTGGATTTTTTATTTTCACTTTTATTTCTATATTATACAGGACTCTCGTATCTTCTCCATTTCTTATAAATATTTTGGAAACTCTAGGTTTTGTTTTATCTTTTAAAAAAATTCAAGTGAAATTGAAACAACACAGGGAATTCAAAATCTCTTTAATTTATGATTACCTGCCAGCCATCAATTCTGGTATTTTCAAGACAATTGTTATCAAGGAAGTTATAATGATTTTTATAAAAGTACTACTTGACCCGGCAGACGTTGTTCTGCTATATTTTTAATGTGATTTTAGTAAAAAAAATTGGGGTGAGCCACCCTCATTACTTAGGGGTATGAAAAACAGATGTTGGCCGATTTTCAGACCTACTCAATATGCTCACAAAATTTCATAAGAATCGGTCAAGCCCTTCGGAGGAGTTCAATCACGCAATTCGTGGTACGAGAATTTTATATGTAAGATTTACCAATCGTAATTATTACTTCTTTCACTTATTAAATCGCAATTTAATATAATAAAACTTGTTCCCAGGTTGCAAAACGGATATACCGGATAGTGATGGTTTAACGGCTTTGCATATTGCAGTTCGAAGAAATCATGTTGATATTGTAAGGCATCTTATAGAAGCTGGAACCCAGGTTAATCATAAGACCCATGAAAGGATGACCCCTTTACATTTTGCTGCAACGAGAGGTTACTTAGATTTGGTACGTAACTAACATCATATCACAACAGGGTATCTAGATAAGATAGATCTCCATAATACCAGCTCCTTCCGTTTGACCACATTCAACGTAGAGCAACTCGAATTGTTAATGACCGGGCAATTACCAATCGGCCTGATTCCTTGGCATCGCGTCGAGATGTTGGGTCACTCAGTGTTCTCTACCGCATCTATTATGGGGAATGCTCTGAGGAGTTATTTGGTTTAATTCCAGCCGCTGATTTCCACCTTCGGACATCGCGTCAGAGTTTAAAGTGTCATGCCCAGCATCTTGATTCGTGGCGATCTACAACTGTGCGATTCCGAAGACATTTCTTACCCCGCATAACACCTTTGTGGAATCGGTTACCTAGGGCGGTATTCCCAAACGATTATGACTTAGGAACCTTCAAGAAAAGAGCGTACTCATTCCTTAAAGGTCGGCAACGCATCTGTGATACTCCTGGTGTTGCGGATGTCCGTGGGCGGCGGTGATTACTTTCCATCAGGTGACCCACTTGCTCGTTTGCCTCCTCTTCTATAAAAAAAAGATACGTTACAGGGTATCTGGTTATGAAAGTAACTTGCAACGTGACCTTTAGCGTTCGGACGTCCGGAATATATCTGGCGCATTGGATTTTTATGCCAGCCGAAGGCGTCCGTGGAATAGTCAAGCCGAGCCCGATAACATGTACTCAGATACTCAGTGGCAATAGGAAAATCTCAAAAGAACGCTCTTTCAAATATAAAATAAAAACTATCAAAATTTGTTTAGACATTACGGAGAAATTGATTATGATACTGGTACACAGGATTCTGTTCAGAGCGGGGAAGGGCAAACAAAATAAATCCTGGACTATATTGTTTAATTGTTGTTTATATAATAAACTAGCTGTCCCGGCGAACTTCGTTTCACCCGTTCAGTATGGGAATTAATAAATTATTATTTTTCCCATTTTTCCTGCAACTTTCCTAGTTTTTCTCTTCATAAGAACCTTCTGCTGATAATAACTAACACAATAATAAAAGATTCAGCTAAATGGGTTCAGTCTTTCGGAAGTTATACGCTTACCAACACATTCAGCAATTCATTTTTATATCATAGATAACGAGAGGTGATAATTTAAAAGAAAATTTATTAAATAGAAATAGCTCTACTTGACAAATATTCCGCTCGCTTCTTCACAAAACATTTTTAACTAAAACTACTTTCTCTTTCTTGACCACCCTTAACAAACATAGTCCGTTGAAGAGGTTTTCGGTCAAATCGGACATTTGCAGTTTTATGTGAACGCTCTTCAGCTAACTCCCCCCCCCCAGGGTAAATTGTACTATATAGCCATACACTATAGTAGGTGAGCCCAAAAGGGGATTTTTGGAGTAACTCAGGCGCGTCAAATTAAGATATGGGAGACAACCTGTACCATTGTTAAACACCTCTATTATGTATCAAATCTCTATATAGAGACGCACATGTAGGGTTGTCTGTCTAATTTTTTTTGGCTTCAAAATATACTCGAGCATGTCAGATTAAAGTACGGCGGGCTTATTGCATGCCCATCAGTCCATGTTTGAATTTTCTGATGATTTGAACAAGACGTATGGGAGCAGGAGGTTCAAAAACTTTCAAAACCCTAGTCATATGTGTTGATTGTCGATTACAGCAATCTATCTGAGTGACATATTTCTGTCATCGGAGACACATTAGGCATTTATACTATTAATACCTGATGAGTTCGGCCATGATCAAGTGACTGGAATTTCTATTTTAGCTTCTAGGCACTTAACGCACCGCTAAAAAAACCTTACATGACATTTTTACTCTCCATTATTTAATCGACAAAGTGCAATGGGTCCTCATGACGCTGTAGTTACTACACATTTAGCATCGCGGGCTCCCCTACTACTAGAAAATAATGAAATACGCATCGTATAAGTACGTCTGTTTGTTTGATTTTCAATTCTAAAAAAACGCATAAAAATCTCTACGTTGTACGTATCTTCTATGTATTTAATATTTTTAGGTAAAACTTCTAGTCATAAATGGAGCTTTACTAGAGGCGAGAGATACGAATGAACGTTCAGCTTTATATTTGGCGGCTTCACGAGGTCACGTTGATGTCGTTGAATACTTGATATTAGCTGGAGCTAATGTAAACGGTGAAGAAATTCATGGTATGTTTACAGCTACGCATCATTTGCTTTATGGTGCCTTTAAAATTTAGAAAACATGTAGTTTCAATTTTTAAATAAAAGTAATGTTTTCACTTGCCCGGGATTGGATTTGTGCCCGGTTGGCGATAGGCTTGCCACTTAATACATTTTGGGACTTAATGTCGGTTAGTCGTGGGTGCCATGATTGTACATTTGCCTACCTCTTGTTGCCGAACGTTTTTTTAAAGGAATAATAATTAACATGCCAATTAGTGGAATACACGTATTTTCACGAAACTTTTCCAGGGCTCTCAATTGATGATCCTTCAAAAAAGTGAGGCATGAGCTGCAAATTCTTTTTCTTTCAAATTTATATTTGAAAAAAATCAGCGTCTGATTATTTTTCTTTAGCAGCAGTTTCATATTTAACAAAATTATGCCATACGTTATTGGCATAAGAGGGTGTTGATTTTGTATCTCGGCTGCAAACTCAAAATGAAAAAGTGTAAATCAAATGACGTCATTTGTGTATGCTATCTCGATTGTATTTCTATTGGTCACTGGAAATAGCAAATATAAAACACGTCATTTGACAGCTATTTGATGTACACTTTTCCATTTTACTTGGTAACTGAGATACATAATCAGCCCCCTGATCAGAGATTCGTAAAATTTTTCAAATGTCCAGAGTCATAGTGCTATTCTTTGGACTTAAGACTTGTTTTAATCAAAATTCCTATAATTTAGATAGAAACTTTTTTTACTTACTTACTTTTACCAAATCACATTTAACAAAGTTAAATGGCGATTTTAATAAATACATACACAATAGTTAATAATTTCAAGTGATTCCACAGATTTCTTAAATATACTGTTAGTAATTCTGTCATTTCTGTCCGACTGAAAGTATACACATAGTTTATGCAATACACTATATAGCTGCTTGACTTTGGCATCGGAGTGGTTTGCGTGTATGATCGCTAGATGGTATTTTTTTTAAATAAGGTAGTTTGCGTTTAGAAATATGATCATATTTTGTAAACTTTCAAATTACTGAATAATTGAATTAAAATTCAAATATGTAGCTAACAATACATTTTTTATGATATCGAAGGAAAACAAGCAGGCGGATTTCCTGCTGGTAAGAAATTCACATCGCCTAGAGACACTAAAGGTGCATTGGCAATTTGAGGCCGGGATGTTAGGCGGCGAGCAAAAAGTAAGTTTTCCGGCTGCCTTCCTATCCCTCCGAACCTGAAAACGTTAACGGCAAGCACTGACATTATAGCGTCGGGAATAGGTGGTAGGCGGTGGTACCAATTTCAATAGGGGCGGGTCGTTACGAAACTCTACCACCTAGTAGGATCTCACACTTAGTCACGGGAAGCCTACGCTCGCCTTTTACAAGCTGCCTGGCAAGAAGACAGTTCATTTATTCTGCAAAGGAGTCTGAACCAATAAGGTGTAGACTTTGGCTTATAAATTCAAGTAAATGTCTGGTTAGTTATGATAGTGTTTGAATCATACAAATTTTTCTTAAACGTGTATTGATTCGAATAAATCTGAAAAATATCGCCGATCGCGCAACGGGAAAAGTTCAATGCACCCGACCAAAATATTTTAAGCTTAAATGTGAGAGAAATATTCGTCGAGAGAAGTATTCGGGGCCCTCTGAGTATGGGGGCCCTGGGCGCAGGCCCCGTGTGCCCTTATGGTAAAGACGGTATTGAATGTACACGCCATCTATGAACGATTCAGGTAATTATTTTGTGGCGCCGTGTCGTAGGCTTGGTGAAAAGTAACTGTGCCTTAGTTTTATTTGTGTGTGTGTAATTTTACGTGTAATTTATACGAAAAATATGATTGATGAGTGAGTGAATGCTCGCCCATATGAAGAATTACTTTATGTATGTGAGTTTTTTTTATGATATTGGAAGGCAAATAAGCAGACGGGTTTCCTGATGATAAGAAATTCACACCGCCTAGAGACACCAAAGGTGGTAATGATGCATTGCTAACCTGAGACCGGGATGTTGAGCCTCGAACAAAAGTAAGTTAACCGGCTACCTTATGCTGCGACGGCAAGCACTGACGTTATGACGACCGGAATAGGTAAGGCGTTGGTACCAATCCGGTCGAGTCCCTGCGAAACTCTACCACCTAGTTAGATGTCACGGTGGTAGCAGTGACAGTAAGCCTGTGCTCTCACCTTTTACGAGCTGCCTGGCAGGAAGACAGATGGTCTATTCTGCAAAGGAGCCTGGACCAACACGGGTCATTAAGTGTGTGTCAGAATGGCGGGTGTATCTCATGGATTTAAATATTTCTTTTGGATTATAAACGTACTTGATGTGTACCTCAGTGTACCTATCCTAAAAATCTGTGTACGTCCTCCTATGCATAGATTTAAAATAAAATAGGTACACCCGCCATACTGACGTCAGGATGGCGGGTGTACTTCAAGTCATCATATGTAGATAAGTAAATTGTATGTGTAGATTTGGTACCTTTTGTGTACCTGCAAAAACAAATATTAAATAAATAAAAAATAGGAAGTTTGCTGATAAAACGAAAAAAAAATTACTTTCTTTGACGTCATTCTATTTTATAAAAATAACTTCAGTATTAATAATTAAAGTGTGGTGTGCGGTCCAGCGTCGGTCTTGACTTCTTGAGGTCCCGGTTTCGATTAAAATCAACAAAAAAATAAAATTAGAAAAGGTATATTTTCAATTTTCTAAGAAGAATAACGTTGCTCGGGATTGGTTATATGTACCCGGTTAGCGATAGGCTTGCCACCTATCACAGACACCTATCGCCTTGTGAGACTTAGTGTAGTCGAGGGTGCCCTAGTTATACCTCAGACTACCTCTTTGGATATGGGTGAGAAGATACCTATTCTCCAGGTTATACGATTTGATCGCAATAGGTTTAGGTTGAAGATACTTTTTTTGATTTTCTAAGAACGTCACTGTGACCCTCGTATTTTCTTTAATACATTTTAAATGCACATAGGCACATATACACAGAGACAGCGCACTATACCACTAACATTAGTCTTCTGCCTGGTTGTTCTGGACTTTGTTTCTAGAAGCGCGATTCCCGTCATTGACCATTGCATAGCTTTCTTAGAGACAGAACCCACGGAGCGATTTTTACCCTCGCCCGCGGCGGTCGCGGTTTTGCAATTTTAGTTCAAAACTCACGAGACGGCTAATTTTTGCGGTCCCACAGTCGCCGTGCTTGAAATTATCGCCCGCAAACTTGGCGGTTGATTATCGCGCGGCCGGTGGTTGCGGTTAAATAATCAGTACAAATAGTACAAAAAGGTCGCCCGCCGAGCGATCGCAGAGCGCGAGGTTACAACTCGCCGAGAGGGCGGGAGATCGCCGCCCGCACGATTCTACGGGCAGACGACCGCTGCCGCGGGAAACGTAAACAACCGCAGGCGCTGCGGGTCGCGCGTCGTGAAATGTGATCTCACTTTTTTGCATATAAATCTACATTCTATGGAATCTGCGGGCCCGCAACCGCCGCGGCCACGGACAAAAACCGCGCCGTGACTTCTTACGGCCAATATTAATAATCAATCCTAATCCAAAACGTGCTGTCCAAGATTGATATTTTGATCCATTTTTATGTTATCGCTTGCCAATAACATATCTGTGGACAGGATAAATATGGCAATTAGGTATGGAATAGGCCGCTGGATACGCAGCTATTTATAGATTGCATGAAATCCATTAGATTGAGATACATTATTAACATTGGCCTTTTTGGTTAGTCTTAGTGACAAGTAGTTGGTGAGCTAATGTTACTGTCATGGTTCACGTCTTAGCACCGGAAATAATAACTGGTGGGACATATTAGTCCCCTTAGTCTTTAGGCATTGTGGCAATGGTGGCTCAAAGATGTGATGCACCTCCTCATGTGCTGCTCAGCTAAGCTGCAATTTTAAGAAGGTTTCACCCTTAAAGTTAAGTTACTAAGTATTTTCACGCCCATATCTCCGAAGAGGTAAGTAGATGCACAACCAGGACGCCTACGCTTAGCCGAAGGAACTAAGTCCCACATTGTGACGTATCCAATCTCGGGCAACGTTATTTTTATAAGAAAATTGGAAAAACCAAGACCTAGGAATCGAACCCAGGAGCTCATGCAGACAAGTCCTACATCTGGACCACTAGACCAAAGAGGCGATTATTTATTATACGAATATTATTAGTATTTACAGGTTACACACCTTTGTGTGAAGCCGTATGGCAGAAATTTACAGGCGTTGTGGAACTCTTACTGAAAGCTAACGCCCGGATCACACACTCTCACAGCTTGCTGCATCATGCGATAGCCCAACGTCAGGTAACACATATGATTTATTTTAGCATTTTCTGTGCTTAGCGGAATAACCATTTAACAAATGGGGTAAACTTACCACATTGTCGATAAATATAATTTTATTTGGACATTTAATTTTATTTAGAGTTTTATTAGATTTTATTATATTTCGCACGGTTATGAAATATACATAAAAACCTTCCTCTTCAATCACTTTATCTATTAAAAAAACCGCATCAAAATCCGTTGCGTAAATTTAAATATTTAAGCACAAAGGGTGATAGGGATAGAGGAAGAGACTTTGTTTTATACTATGTAGTGATAGCCGACCTAGCGAACTTCATATTGCTTGACATTACTATCAGTTAGTATATGGGGAAAATTCAAGTAATGTTTTTCCCTGAAAATTATCCGTTGTTTCTCTTCATATGAACCTTCTGCCAATAACCCACACAACAAAAAAAAAATTAGCAAAATTGGTTTACCCGTTCAGGCGTGATGCTATGAGCGAAATGGGGATTAATTTTATATACATTATTTATTATTTTATATATACATTTGACACCGAAACGAAAACATCTGTGGTAGTTTAGATACATATCAGACTACAAAATTCCTTTTACAGTTTTTGTCGGAAACAAGTGGTTAAATCTTTAGCAGTTTTTCAGCCCGCAATGTATAGCGAACAAAAATATATATATTAAGCCGCGCGTTGCGAGCTGTAAGTGCCGACCTATATGCTGTTTTATTACATTGCTGTTTTTAGTAAAAATGTGTTATTTATTAGATTTAAAATAGAAATCGAGATGCGTTAGATTGTGTTAATGAAATAATAGTGAAATCAATATAAAAATACTAAAACTTTTTAAAATTCATGAAATTTCCTACTTAAAATTCCAACTACACACGCATGTCTATCATGATAAGAATCCATGGTTGCATTTTTCGTTACGCTGTCAGATATAAGATTAGAGGTTTCCTAAAGTTTCTTACCAGTAAATTTCTATTATAGGAAGAGATTGTGAAATTATTAGCTAGTCATGGAAGCGGCATTAATTTGAGACAGCGAAATGGAAACACTCCCTTACTAAGTGCAATTCAAACGTCCTCGCCGAATATTGTTAAGATATTGTTAGAAAATGGTAAGTATTTATACTGTGGTACGGCTACTTTGGCATTTTTTAACCTTTACTCATTAGATACTCGAAAGAAGAATACTCGTACAAGATGCAAGCAAAATTGAAACGTAAGACGTCATTTAATGGCTTATATTGATTTAATGGTTGTTAACTGGGTTTTGAGGCTGCAGTTAATTTTATTGTTTCTGAACTTTTTCTTAATAAACACCCGCAACGCAGCTTTTTGCCGGTCGACAATGAATCGCCTGCTAGCTATCGTTATCCTAAATGCTTAACTTTCTAGGAGAATGACTGGTGAACCTAGCTAAGGGAGCGTTCAAGTATTACGTAACGCAATATTTGAAGATTTTTTACCCCCTCCTCCCCTTGTAACGCACCGTAACGTTTTTCTGCAACCCCTCCCCCTCTCTAAAGGTTACGTAGCACTTAAGTGACCTTTTTTACCCTACAATCGCAAAAACTTATATTATAGTTTTTATCCTTGGTATACCTTTGCGGTAACAATACTAAATAATATTTGTATATATTTATATTTACTAAATAAATTAACTAATTTTTTATTTAAAAAAAACAAAGTTACGTAACGTTTTGTAACAAAGATAACCTCTTGCCCTTATAACGCATCGTAACGTTTTACGAGACCCCCCCTCCACCCAAATTGCGTTATGTAATACTGTAACGCACCCTAAACCAAAAAAACGCTTGCCCTTATAAAGCATTATTTTTAAGATAAAGGACAGAATCGAACCCCTTAAAATTTACACTCTCTTAAATAGAATCAAAGCATTGAAAAAAAATACAGTAATAAATCGTAGAGAAAATTGTAATCAAAATTTTGAAAAAAGTCTCTCAACCTATGGTCCCTAGATAGTGTTATAATGAAATACTGTGATTCATTTCTTCTTCATCCTTTTTCTGTCTTAGGACAGGCAAAACACCAAGGCAATAAATAATAAGAAATGTTTTAAGTCTGTTCAACTAAACTAAAGTGAAATATGAATAAAAGTAAGGTAGTGGAGTTTCGAAGCGACTTGCTCGGATTGGTACCACCGTCTTACCTATTCCGTCAGTGCTTGCCGTTCACGTGTTCCGGTTCGGAGGATAAGGTAAGCTAAACTTACTTTTGCTTCAGGTCCAACATCCCGGCCTCAGGTTGGCAACGCACCATTTCCAATTTTGGTGTCTCTAGATGGCGTGAATTTCTTACTATCAGGAAATCCGTCTGCTTGTTTGCCTTGTAATATAAAAAATGAAGGTCATATATTTTATATGTTGGAGCGTAAACACATCCTATCTACTGGCCGATACAGGAGCCGCCGGACGGGTAGCCCGGAATCGTACAACTAGTGGGCGTTTGTTCACTAAAGAAATTGAAAATATCAGAACAAAGCCGTAACACGTGATCCACTCGATCCTGATGTCCACACGCTATCATTCATTACTCTCACACTAGCAAGTAGCGTATGCCTTTCCGTTGCCAAGCAAACCATCGTGAACATAATAATTAGCATTCCACTATGACAACAAAAGTAAAATTCAAAATAGTCCTAAACTTTTTCAGAGCTCATCTTACCGGCCACAACTAATACTCAAATGTTATACTCCGTCTACTCATACTCACTACTCATCATGTCGATTAGACATCAAACCAACAATAATAATTTCACAATGTCATGATACAAAACTACACAGTAACCCTAAGTTGCATATTCAAGACTTTTTTACTTCCAAATCACTCCTGACTTCATACTTTCTCATAAAACGACAGTTATCAGAATTGCCTACATCCTACGAACTCACATACCATTTTTTTCTACCAGACAGATTACTCTGATCACACATCTATCATCAGTATCTCCACTCTATAGCATTCTGATTACGTCACAATCACCAACACTCAAAAACGACTTTCATAACGTATCATGTCAGAACCATTCAACCAAATTAACCACATCAATGCCAGATTTGATATTTATTGTAATTGTAATACACACTTTAACTTGTATGGCACACAGCAAGTAGCATTTTTTTGATAATTAAATTTGTTTACGTTGTTAAATATTTGCTCACTGTTTTTAACCTGAGTGAATAATTAATTAACCGATGTTCGTTAACGCACTATACAATAATTAAATAACAATCTTATCAAACAATGAATCAAGTCTTTATCGTGAACAGCATTCCGTCATCTGACCAACTTCGTTTCGTTACTTTTACCTAAATCGAGCAATAATAACTCATGCCACCTCCATCAAGTGACGATAACCTTGTCGCCTCCAAATTGTAGCTGTTGCCTAAATCGATCAATAGCAACTCATGCCACCTCCATCGAGTGACGATAACCTTGCCGCCTCTATGTCGTTACTATTACCTAAATCGAGCAATAGCAACTCATGCCACCTCCATCGAGTGACGAAAATCTTGCCACCTCCATCGAGTGACGATAACCTTTCCACCTCTAAGTCGTTACTATTACCTAAATCGAGCAATAGCAACTCATGCCACCTCCATCGAGTGGCGAAAACCTTGCCACCTCCATCGAGTGACGATAACCTTTCCACCTCTAACGGCCAATGTTAATAATGTATCTCAATCTAAAGGATTTCAAGCAATCTAGATAGCTGTGTATCCGGCGGCCTATCCCGTACCCAATTGCCATATTTATTCTGTCCACAGATACGTTATTGGCAAGCGATAACATAAAAATGGATCAAAATATCAACCTTGGACAGCACGTTTTGGATTAGGATTGATTATTAATATTGGTCGTAAGTCGTTACTATTACCTAAATCGAGCAATAGCAACTCATGCCACCTCCATCGAGTGACGATAACCTTGCCACCTCCTTCGAGTGACGATAACCATTTCACCTCTTTTTTTAGTGATAAAGTTGTCACCACTTGATTCGTTACGGAGCTTAGCAATCGATACCAAATACTGTTCACTAACCTTACACAACAGCGCAATAACTTCAGTCGAATTTATAGTGGTCGTCGGACTCTGTACTTTCCGTTTCACCATATTCAATTAAAGCAATATCATTATTTTACACGTTTCTTAAAAATCAATTAATAAACATTGAACAACTCACATTGATTGCTTTATTTTATTGAGCTATGAGAATTTTATACTTTTGAAAAGTACCCACAATACACATCCATACTTGAATTTACAGTAAGCAAATGAACTTGTTACCCAACTCATAGGCACCATACTATATCACAAGATTAAAATTACATTCAAACACTCACCAGTTTCTTCACCTTCACAAAGTCTACGAATTGCAGAGCTTGACTTTAGGATGTCTATTTATATGTCACACAACTTGTTATAATTAATAGCACAAAACAATAAGAATTTCATGTGATCAGTGCCTAATAACTCGAGTAACCCAACTTCATAACAACATTCAGAGTAGATACTATCAATACACATCAATTCGCATTACGAACCATGTTCACAGCACACGCGATACATACACTGCAAGTATACACCATAACCTATTCCGAACACAAAAACCATAACCGCGATTATTTCATAACCTAAAATCATCTCAAAAATATCGATTTATCATTAAACTCGCTCACACTATCTTCTGATGTCGGAGCGTAAACACATCCTATCTACTGGCCGATAAAGGAGCCGCCGGACGGGTAGCCAGGGAGCATACAACTTGTTCGCGTTTGGCCACTAAAGAAATTGGAAATATCAGAACACACGTGATCCACTCAATCCTGATGTCCACACGCTATCATTCAGTACTCTCACACTAACAAGTAGCGTATGCCTTTCCGTTGCCAAGCAAACCATCGTGAACATAGGAATAAGGATTCCACTATGACAACAAAAGTAAACCCCCGAAGGGGAAAAAGAGCTCCACCCCGCTCTTCCTGCGTGTGTGCCAACCAAATAATGCACCCCCCGAATGACCCACAACCGGTGCCCTAGATCATAATTGAATTAACAATTCCGATCTAGAATTATCTATTTGCCATCCTATGACAGGGAGAGACCTATTACCAGTGGCGACCTCCATACTAGACAGCGGTCCGAACACTGCAAGCCGTTCACAAAGAATGCCTCGCGAAGCATGCTCGCGTTTACTTATATAGCCGTAGTGGCCGACAAACAAGCTGATAAGACAACACCTGCAAGCGCACCTGTTACTGCATGTGGTGTTTACTTGAAGCCTTTGAATGCAAATCTATATTGCGCTAGTTGCTACGCCAACTATAATAATAACCAAAGTATATAAGTCACGCATACGACCTTGCGACATATAGATATTTGGACTCAGAATTTAATTCTGAGTTCTTTCCTTCAACAAATCCCTCGTCTTACGCTGTACATGATAAATTGTAGCCTTTGCATACCATCTTGTATCTTTAGGACCTAGCTGATACGGCACTAAAACACATTACTGTGGTAACGCCAGCCATTTTGAAAAAATGTGTGGCGGTAGTGTACGGTAGATAGGACTAAAAATTAATCCACTTTTAAATTTATTTGTAATAAATTATGACACTTATGTTTATTAATAAATAAAATGTTTATTAAAAATATAAATAAGTGCTGCGATTTAAACGTACATTTTAATATAAATATGTAACTTCTTTAAATTTAATTAAATATTTGCACACCACAATGTGGTAGAATATGTTGTATTCTTAAATATCTTTGTAACAACTTCTTAACACACATATTCCGAAAAAAATATTTTCATTTCATTTCAAAAAAATATACGGATTCGAAATAAATTTTGCTCGTTTTCCTTTTAATGAAGAAAGTACTATATTTTTTTCAAATTGTATCTGGTATTGACCCATTAGGTTTATTAATAAAACATGTACGTTAATTACTTATTAGAATAAGTACACTGAGGCCTAGCCCGCACTACGAATTTTCATCGTGCAGTATTTTCGCGCGAAAATAAATTTGTTTCGCATCACTTGTAAATGTGTATAAGATCACAGAGTTTTTGTCCGCGCGAATTTTGCACTGCTGCCAGTATGTTACAAAATTGCGATTAAGATTCGCGCGGTGAAAATTCGATGTGCAATGGCCCTAATAGTATAATTAAACATCCTCAGGTGCTAATGTGAACTACCGAAACAGTATAACTGGCTATACTCCACTTCATGTGGCTGTAGTGAAAATAGAAGATCCAAATGAATTTGAAGAAATGTTGAAAACATTATTGCTATACAATATCGACATAAACCGTGTTACCCTATGCAACGACACTGCGTTAAACAGAGCAATCTCAGCACAAAAGTAATGTACCATTTTGTCTATTATACGCAATACTATCATAACACAAGTAAATTTTTCTTTGAGTTGGTTAAGATCCCTTGTGATACTACACATCTGCCTTGCCTGAGAGTTTGTACTTGGAAAACATTGGTTAAATGGGTAATTAAGATCACTGGTTGAGAAGTGGTGTCCAGCAACTTGCTCGGTTAGGTTACCATTCAACGCGTTGTCTACTGTAGCCATATATGTCCTGTGTTCACCTGTCCAGAGGGTAAAAAAGGCAATAGACTTGTACGAGAAGCCTGACATCTTGCCCCTGCGCTAGGAAAAAAAATAAGTGCTTGGATTTCAGTGTTATCAAACTGTTTAGATATTATAAACACAATAACGTACAGTATAAAATGACCAATAACTTGAAATTCGGAATGTAGAGAAACATGTACTGTGTGTATCCGTTGACTTTTTTTGATCTCGCACTACACCATTGGGTAATCTATTATCGGCGGCAGTGTTTCCGAAACATTACGATTTGGGAACATTCAAGAAGAGTTTATGTATGTAGATATGAATTAAATAAACATAACATAAGACAGTCGCAAATAAAGTTGCGGGTACAGCTAGTTGTTTAAGTACATTAAAATAACGAACAAAACTTTTAATATATAACAATGTATACTTAAAATGCTCCTTGAAGACTTCTAATGATTGAATGGAACTGGTTCAGTGAATTTTCTTTTTTTAATTTATTTCTAGGCCATAGACCCACGTTGCAAACTTCTTTATGACCGGTTTAGGCATTGAATGATTGCGTGAACCATGTATCAAAATATGCAAGTATTTACAAACTTCGGATTATGGGCTAAAACGCATAAGCGCGTTACTAAAATCATCGGTTTGCGTTGCGACGTCATAGATGTGTCTCTAGCAGGGACCATGGTTAGAAACTTATTGCTTATTTGTTATTAAAAAGATATTACTCTGTTTTAAATAAATAAATAATGCCGCGCCGCTACAATCGGCCGTGACGTTACTGGCGATTCTAGCGGCGCGGCACCACAACGCGGTTTGTGTTTCGGCCCTAATAGCAGAAAAAGTTTGCGTTGAGTCCTTTGACGATTTGCCTGAAATGGTATCCGGTCGTGCATATACGTAGTATTTAAGTGCTTGCCATTGTAATATTACAGTTTAAAGGGCAGGGTGGCCAGTTAACTTTCTTAGCGACATATGTAATATCCCAGCATCAGATTGACAACCAACCATTACCCTATTCGATGCTGTATGCTGCTAAAACTTAAGAATATATACCATTTAAAAAAAAACATTGCACGGCATTAAAATTTTACGATTTCATGAGTATATTTAGTTATTGTAATATTATATAATACAAAAGTATGGACATCAAAAAGCGTGGTCTCCTAGCACGAGCTTAAAAGTAGACTCCTACAAAAAATATGACTACTAAAAGTTACTGAATTATTTCGTAACCGGTGTATAGTTCTTAACATTTAAAAATTTAGTTTTCCAATGAATTTTTTTCTGCTTTTTAGGGACTCCGCTACAGTTTTGCTGATCAGACACGGAGCAGATGTCAATGCGTTTGATGGAAATATTTGTGGCTTGGATAATTTATCCATTGCGTGTGCAAGGAGATCCAGCCAATTGGCGAATTTGTTGATCAAAGCGGGACACCGGATTAATAGACGCAATTCGAAAAAGCCGAACCAGAAAGCCGATATCCTCTGGCTACACAATGCTTGTAAAGTGTCCCTCGGCTTATTTGACTTGTGTAGATTACGAATAAGGAGTTTTTGTAAAGATAGGCCACTTTTCCTATTTATAAATGAATTGCCCGTTCCAAAACCAATCAAACGACTTCTTATGCTGGAAGACGAAGGCTTTTTTATGGGTTCCTGAAGTATGAAAATGAAAACGCATTTGGATTTTTTTACTTTATTGTAAGATAAGTACTGAAAAATAGTACAAAGGTGTATACGTGACAGAAAAACATTTAGAAATAAGGCCTTGCTTAGATAATCGATCAAAGTGGTAGCGGTGACTAAAGGTCCGTGCTATGCAAAAAAGGCCCAACCTACAAAATATGATTTATTTATTATGGAATATAAAATTATAAAGTAAGATTCTGCATAATGTGGATTAGGGCTGTGTAATACATTTGTTTTTTTATTTGCCAGTCTTTCCAGTTTCGTTCTTTTTGGTCGCTTTGGCACAGATAACAAATTTTTGGGTTTGTTGTAGGTGAGGTCGTATTTGCGAAACACGAACCAAAGTTAAGCCTGTCGGTTTACTTTTACACAGATGTCAAATTCTATAGGATTCTTAGATTTGATACTAGACTCTTATGTGCCATTAATACTCTAGTCGTGTTTATTTTACTAATGGCTTTTATCCAACAGTATCTATTTGTTAGATGCGAATTTATTTTATAAAATATGCTTTCAAGAAATCGGTTATCTATGCAAGGCCTTTAAGACTTAACTAAATATTTTCTTTTATAATAAATTATCGCCACAAAGGTGCTTATATAATATGATGATAATGTCCTACAACCCTAAGATATAAATAAAAATATATTATCTAGTACTAGGTTTAAATTATTATTTATCTCAAGATAACACAATTTAATATCTAGTGATATAATTTGTAAATAATTAACATTAAAGCTGATAACATAAAATATTTAAGTTTTCTCAACATTACGCATCCAAAAAAAAATGGTATGGCCATAACTTTGTCATATAAATATCAATATACTTCATCATATTAAGTCGTTGTGTTTTTGGGTGAAGTTATAATGTTGCATTGAATATCCAAAAAAACTAACTAGTCATATGCCACTAGTCAATGAATTTAGTTTAATTAATTATATAAAATAGTGTTTAAGAAAATTCTGAAAAATTTAATAGACTCGAATTTAATATACTTCAAACTAAAAAGCAGGTTTCAGACAAGATTTTGTATATGTAATTTCTTAACGAAAAATACAAATTGAAATTTAAGTTTGCGTGATCTCTTGGCTTTTGACAGCTGATTCGCAGACACAAAATACATTCGCAAAATAAAAAACTAACAGCTGTCAAATGTGATTCTGTCATTTTAGCAATATGGCAGACCAGAAATATGGAAGTTTAAACTGAGTTCAAAAGTACTTAATCCTAACACATTTGTTATATTTAGGTTTCAAAACTTGTTACATATAGCATAACACACATTTAAGGGCTAAGTTATTGTTAGTCATAGGTCGTTGTGAAGAATGTAATTTACTATTTAATTGTTATTGTAACTCTATTGAATTAAATGTTAACTGAAATAATCGTAAATATTAAAATGATTAACACACATAAATTTAATATATATGTTGATTCATACAATTGATGTAATGATATATATGGAAATTGATGTACAGTTTTTTGTATTGACCACACCTACAGGTCTTGTTAATTCGGACCTAAACACATAACCCCGTTGCAGCGCCGTGCCTCTAAAATCGAAGGTTTGCGTTGAGGCGTCAGACGTTTCTCTGCCATGGACCATCATGAGAAACTTATTGCTTATTTATTATTAAAAGATATTACTCTATTTTAAATAAATAAATAGTGCCGCGCCAATACATTCGGCTAATGGAATCGGCCAATTCTAGCGGTGCGGCGCTGCGACGCGGTTCTGTTTCGGCCCTTATGATCGAATTTATATATAACATGTCTCAACCCTTATTCATACACAAATAACTATTACAGTATTACAAGCTATGGATAAGTATGGAATATAAAACATACATTTATCAGAAAATAGTAAAATCTCTTTACAAACATGGAATTGTTATTACAAGAGATATAAAATTCAATTGACTTAGAAAAAACGTAAACATAAATAACAACTACATAATAAAAAATACTATGAATTGGTATGTCCCAATTAAACTCTTTCTCTAACTCCACAAATGTTTAAGAAATAAAACAGAAATGTAGCTATTAATACAAGTCTCTTAACCTCGTCGAGGAGTTAAAAATTTCGCATAAATACCTGGTTCAACCCTTGCGTGGTGTGATTTTTTTGCTTTCAAAGACAAATCAAATTATAGAAACTAAAAAGATGGTTATTACCAATGCAATTAAAATTAAAAAAAATATGTTAGAGAAAGAGTTTTATTATTATATGTCACACTAAGTTATAAGTGTATTACATGTCGTCTGTTAATAAAAACAAAATCAGTTATCAACATGTGTTTTCATTAAATTCATAACCCTTTTAAAATATTACAAATATTATTATTTTCGTTAAAAAAACGATTAAAAAGGGATATGCTAAAACGATTAACACCAAATCAGTTCTAGTTGATATTTTTTCTCACTGTATTATTAACAGAGTGCCAGTACATATATTTTGAACCCCAGACGGCAAAAAGAGGACCATCATAAGTTTGAGATGCCTGTGTGTATGTGTTTGTTTGTCTGTGGCATCATAACTTTTAGGGGAGCCCAGGATGCTAAATATTTATTAACTCCTGCGTCATGGGGACCTATTGGACTTTGTATATTAAATAATGGATAGTAAAAAAGGTCATGTGAAGTTTATCCTTTTAGCAGTGTGTGGAGCGTTCTAGAAGCTAAAAGAGCAATTACAGTCACTTGGTCATAGGCGAGATCATAAAAAAAAAATGTATATATGCCTAATATGTCTCCGATGACAGAACTATGTCAATCTGACAGTTTGCCGTAATGAACATAGATTATTTAGTTATAGAAAGTTTCTGATCCTCTTACTCCAGTACGTCTAGTTCAAATCGTCAGAAAGTTAAAACATGCTCTTATTGGCATGCAATAACCCCGCCTTTAAAATATACTCGAGCATGTCAGATTAAAGTATTTAATCTGACATGCTCGAGTATATTTTTCAAGCTAAAAAAATTAAACAAACAGCCCTACATGTACGCCTCTATATAGAGATTTAATACAATATAATGGAGGTTCTTAACCATGATACAGTGTATCTCCCATGGCCATATCTTAACCTCACGCGCCTGAGTTACTGCAAAAATAACCTTTTGGACTCCCCTACCATTGGACTGGTAACGGATGGATCAATTTCGATATGGAAGTTTGAAATCTATGATCGAAATGGTTCTTAACTACATTACATGTAAATTTTATCAGGGGGTATTGAATATTTTTAATTTTGGTGTTTATTGTAAGGGCTCACGGAAAGCCAATTTTAGCGGTTCAGAAAATGTCGTTAAGTAGTCTGTTGGACATAACCTGCAATATATTCCAATCTTGACAAAGATTGTGAAATTTTAAATTCTTGACATAATATGTAACAGCAACTGGTTAACTTTTTAACTGCCATGGTCTTAAAAATAAGACATACAACATCTAGTTCGCACCGCCGCCGTCTTAAAAATAAGTGATTTTTGACTGTTGTTTTTGAAGTGATTTTATTTTTAAAATTATCTCAATACAGGACTAGCAACAATTGTTTTAAATACCAATTATAGGGATGGGACAATGTTTATTGTACAGTAAGATAGATATCAACAAAATCGTATCGATTTTAGACAATTTTTGTAAGCACTAATTGGTCTAGATCAGGGGTGGGTTTTTTGACCGCGGGCCGGTAAATTAAAAAAAGTTTAGAGGCGGGCCAGTAAATTAAAATAAATCTTGAGGCGGGCCGGTTAATTAAAAACGCCTCAATAGAGCTGTAAATATAACAATTATAAAACGTTGTATAAAGATAGCATAAGGCAATTTATTTTTTATTTTTACAATCTTTTATTGAAATAAAATCGATTTATGAAGTCTTAATACTCATTATACAAGTATCTTTAAAGTATAGATTCGGTATCTTAATTGTTCAAATTTCAATAGTCTTAACTTTTCGACCATTAATTTTTTTAAAGGGGTTCATATTTTTTCTGAAAAAAAGGCTCGGCGGGCCGGATTAAACCCCGTCACGGGCTGGATCCGTATATTTTGCCCACCACTGGTCTAGATTATTGTTATATGATCGGCGGTGGAGGCACATTCAGTAAAAAATGCTACGGCGGTTAATATCCGTGTTCGCATTACTTGTGCTTTGTGCGTGCTGTTGCACAAACAGTGAAAGTGGTTTTGGTCTTCTATTCAACAATTGCCAAATTACCTTTGTTGTCTTTAATGGTGTGAAGACTTTTGGATTGCTTAAGCAAATACTCAATGATCTCTTTGTGTTTATATTCAACTGCTTTATGAAGCACTGTCTTGCCATCTGAATCTTGTAAACTTATATCTGCCCCACATTCAATTAAGAATTTCAGGGTTGCCAGATTTCCTAAAATTTTAATTATTTTTTAATAGCGATATTTTTTTTCATGCACTTCAAACTTTTTGTCAGGATTGCCAGCAAAAAGATAATATCGTATCTAAATAACTTTAGGAAGAAATTAATGTAATATCGCGCAACACTTTGAATTAGCACTTCACTGATATTTAAATACATACATACATATCTACACGCCAAGTCCGTTACATGGTAGGCAGAGAGTATCGAGTGCCACTGATATTTGATTTACAAAAAAACCCTGATAGTATTTCGCAAAATTGGTAAATAAATTGTGTATTCAATAAGGTTGCATTAAAGTGCTAGTTTTAATACGCGGAGATCGGCAACATAGGTGTTTATATTATTGTCAAAATCGGAACTGGAATTCCCGATTTGACGAAATCAAGGCAGTGGTGGTTGTGGACTAGATTGGATAGAAATGGGTACAGTGGAGGAAGTCGGGAGAGGCTTGTGCCAATGGGCAAACAGACTTAACAGTAAATTAGGAAAAAAAGCAAATTGACATTGTTCAAATAACGGCTACTATTATTATACTATTACATGAATAATAATAATGCATAATCGTTATTGTAAAAAATAATCGCTGAATGTGTTGCTACAACTCTACGAATTAACTGTGTACGTCCGCTGGAATGCGATTCGCCTCCCTCTGCATTCACTGCAAGAGCTCAGCATCTTTGTTACCATTATCAAACCGCTCTTTTATCAACATAAAAAATTATAAATGAATGAATATAAATGTGGTGTCGTGGGACACCAGGTAGGAAGGAAGTTCCTTTGGCTAGTGTAGAATCGACACAATTCATGATTACATTCTATGCATTGGCGGTGTGGAGTGAGGGAGAAAGAGAAAGGTATTATACACTACTCGCTTGTGAATACGACTGTCGCGCCTGCGCACATCTCATTTACTATCACATTTTTTTCAGTTCGGTCGCCCAGCAAAATCCCTATTGCCTCCAAGCTTGCCGTAAGAAACTTCGTTCCAAAAATGACAAATGACGTCACAGCGCGAGATGCACAGTGAATTCGTACGAGTTGTAAATGCACAACTTTCAAACGCATTTGTGATGCTCTTGGTGTTGCGGATGTCCGTGGGTGGCAGCGATCCCTTTTTATCAGGTGACCCACTTGGTCGTTTGCCTCTTCTATAAAAAAATATGGACAAAAGTAATCCAAGGTTCAACCTGGTATTATAGTCTTATTTCAATTGTAACACAGACTTTATTAGGATCAACTTAATGTTACTTTTATTTTAGTCTATGTTTGTTTAGCAATCTACTGATTGATTTTACCGCCTCGTTGGTCGAGTGACTACACGCGGCACGCCTAACTACATTAACCAACCGCGAGGATCGGGTTCGATTCCCGACGGGGCAATTGTGTGATAAACACTTAATTTAACTTAATTTATTCAAAATTTAACACAAAAATATAATTTAACACAAATTTTGTATTTCCAGCGGTCTCCACACTAGGCAACGCCTGTGTTGTGGCGACCATATTTCATTCTTGGATTTACTTTTTCTTGAATTTACAGGGCATCCACAATAAATTATTATTTTTAAATTAATCGATATTTATTCAATATAAGTGTGTGTGTGTGTGTGTGTGTTTGTGTTTGTTTGTGTGTGGGTTTGTGTGTGTGTGTGTGTGTGTGTGTGTGTGTGTATGTGTGTGTGTATGTGTGTGTGTGCGTGTGTGTGTACGTATGTACGTGTATTACGTTAGACGTTATTTTATAAAAGCTTCTGTTTTTGCGAAATCCATGTTTAAAAGTAGCTGTTTTGTGAGTCTTTTTACTTCTGTTGTTTTTAAGTTCTTAAGTTTAATGACTTGCCAGATGCTATTGTATACATAAGGAAGTAAAAAGAAAGGACTACGCTTAGCAAAAGAAGAGAATAATTGGGGTAGAGGGCATTTGTAGATTATTTTACGTAATTTAGATGTCTGCATTATGGGTCTGGGTTTTTGCTTACTTTGGGGTTAGATTCAATTTGTGTGAGTTGTCCAGGAATACTTATTATTTATTTATTTCAAGCCAGAAGTACCAATTACATATTTCACATTTATAAAAACTAGCATACTTTAATAGAAGACCTCTAAAAATTTGTGCCACTTGGTATTTGATCTTCTCTGCCTACAATTACTACTACTAGGCGTGAAGATACACATGTATGTATAAAAACTTATTTTCACTAGCATACGGCAAATACATTTTATGAGGATAAGTAAAGAATAACAATAAATTATGTCAAAAGAAAAAAAATGCACAAAGGCTACATACTGACTAAGGGTCTGCTAGATAATAGATGTATACAGATAGAAAGAGTTAAAATACAAAAAAAATAAATTACCAGCAGCAGCTGCCTTGTGTAACGGTGTAGCGTTTCCACTTCTTGTTTGAACATTAATCAATGCTCCATTTTGTACTAACATTTTACAAATATCCACATGTCCATTACGAGCAGCATAATGCAACGCATAATAGCCAGTATTATCTGTGGTATTTATAACATCTTTCGCATTTTTAGCTTTATCAATCAAATTCTGCACTTTCGCTTTGTCACCTGAAAATGCTAAGAAAAATTTTCAAAACTAAATCTTTTTATAACAAAGAAAACTAAGTCTAATATCCAACACAATAAAAGGCATGAACAGGTATATTTTTCGCATCTGTGGTTTAGTGTGTTAGGTGTTGGACTTGACTGCATGGTATTGGAATCCCGGGTCGGGCAACAAAAAGAAAATTTGGTTTTTTCCAATTTTCTACTAAAAAAAAAGTTAGTCGGGATGGGATATGTGCCCAGTTGGCAATAATCTTGCCACATATCACATTGTGGGACTTAGTGTCTTCTGCTAATCGTGGGTGCCCTGGTTGTGCCTCTGCCTACCTCTTCGGCGATATGGGCGTGAAGATACTTACTTACTTACAAATAGCACTCTTTAATTAGTATTGAATTATAATGTCACATTTATAAACTATGCATTCAATAAAATTTTATTTATCATCATGGCATGTTACTTAGTGTAAACAATGGTAATCTAGAAATGGAACATAATTTATTTATTTGCAGAATATTTGTGTTAAGAAGTTATTACAGAAAATATTTAAGAATACTAACATATTCAACAATATGGTGATGTGCAAATATTTAGTTAATATTCATACAAATTAAATATTTAAATCAAATTGCTTATACATGTTTATTTATTACAATTTTAAGAAAGTTATTCTTATCTACTGTACGCTACTATCTATTCCAACCCTAGCCCATCAGAAGAAACGGCAAAACAAACTCCCCAGCATCTAGGCCTATAACCTATCTGCCCTTTACTACCAACATTTACCATTTATTACCATTAATAAATTCATCTGCCTTTCTTTATTTAAAAAAAAAAAGCAAAATTAATTGAATCACTACCTGCATTCCATATTCCCCTCTCCCATTCCATCTCAGATAAAGTTTGATGAACAGAAGCATTTGCACTTGTTAAGTGACAATTGCAGTGATTGTGGTCACTTTGATGTTCCATGTTTCATACAGCAGTTAAAAATTACAGCTTAAGATTTTCGTGTTGTACTTTAAATTTCTCGTTGCAGAGTCCAAGTGATCTCAGTTTCCCCAGTACTTGAGGCTACTTTATAACCCAACTGAGCCAATGCATTTATAGCTTGGATGACATTAGTTTTAATTGTTACTCCATTAACAACACCCGCACCTGATCCTGGATATTTTTTTGTGAGAGCTTTTACTTCATCAGGTCCCAAGCCGAACACAGAACTATCGTTGGCATGTAAGGAACCTTTAATAGCAATGTAGACTACTCCATCTTCAGTAATAGGAACAGTGGCTAAGTTGCTTGAGGATATGTTTTGACTGCCTTTTCTTTCCATAGTATAAAAGTAAGAATATTTAGATAAAAAATGTTAAATGATATTTAAACCTCGTCGTCCTTGTTAGAGTGGTAGTGCATTGCCTCTTTGCTAAAATTGGTAATGTTATCTTGTTCAACAATAATGGAAGGCTCAGGTTCCGAAAATTCCTTTCTCATTGTCCACATATATTCATTGTAATCTTGTTTCACAGCGGTGGAACTTGATGCTACAACTTTGTACCCTAATACCTGTAATTTATTGAAAAAATGCAGATCTAGAAAGATTTTGTTACCTTTTAATATAGGTTAGCTGGTATAAAAATCTTCATATAGAGATAAATAAAGTCACCTTTTGTCCCATTGTTTGGCAAGTGTGCTAAGGATGGAATAATTTAATATGATATAACATACTGGATTTTTTCAATCCTTTTGTGCATTTTTATTTGTCAATGTTTTGTTTTTTTTTTTAAACTAGCTGTTGCTTATAGTTTAATCCACATATTAAAGTGCTTCACATTTTAGCAAGAACCCTTTAAAATAAGATCAGGCTAAGACTTAGCCTATGCCTTATTCCAAGTTTTATAAAAATTACTATGTTAAGATTCAGAGAATTTACTAGGTGGTAGGGTTTTGCAGAGACTCGCCTGGATTGGTACCACCCCTTTACCTATTCCTGCCGCCATAAGGTCATGACGTGTTCCGGTTCGGAGGGTAAGGTAGCCGGTAAACTTACTTTTACTCGAGGCCTAACATCCTGACCTCAGGTTGGCAACGCACCATTACCATCTTTGGTGTCTCTAGGCAGCGTGAATTTCTTACCATCAGGAAATCCGTCTGCTTGTTTGCCTTCCTATAACATAAAAAAAAATTGGATTAAACTATTTGGCACAAAAAAACAATACACATGCAAATATGCATACTTTTGAACTTGTAAAATTACTCAGAATTTATACGCATTACTGTTAATTAATTAATATTAATAATTAATAGCTTCTTGGTTATATATCCAGTAGAGTCTCTAGTAGTAATTGGCAGACTAAAGGTCATAAGAGATTTCATGGAAAATAACAGAAGCTATAAATGCCACAAACAACTGCAAGTTGGTTACAACTACTCTGCCATGAAGAAAAAAACTGAGATATTTTTTTACTACTTGGGAAAGAAATATATAACAAAATTTAGCCATAGGTATATAAACATTCAAATTTATCATTCTTATGGAATATAATTCATTCTTCAATTCATAAATTATATATTATATATTAGCTTATGTCCAGTTTTCAACTTTTTCTTTAGTTGTGGAAGCTCCTAATTGAATGATTTTGAACATTTTGTTAAATTTAAAATGGAGTTTTACCCAACAAACAATAAAAGAACAAATCAAGTTGGTGGTTTTCATTTGCTACAGTAAAAACCAAGAATTCAAAAGTAAGTTTTTAATTAAAAAAACATCTCTGTAATGTATCCCAATTACTTTTTCTAAAACATAATTAATAACACAGCTCTTTTATTAGATGTGTAATTATTTTACATTGTTCTTATAATAGACAATAACAACCACCAGGAAATATATCTGCGTGTTCTCAAATATATACTAACAGTTATTCAAGCAAATTATTTGACTTCCATATAATGTTACAATCATCACTTATGCATGCACCCGCATTGGCACTGTATCAATTCAAGTATAGTAACAATACATTTTAAATATTTAACAAAGTATTCCTTATAACTATCACTAAGTACAAATTCTTTTGTCTATTTTTATGTCAATGGTATGTTTTGATGTCCCAACTAAATAGTCATAATAAACAAAACTGGCAATTTAATCTTTGTTTTATTTAAAACTAGAAGTATTTGCTCTGGCCTTGGAATTAGTGCTGCTAAGAATAATACAATAGATTTGCAATACATTTCTCCATATTGCATGGATACTATGTATCCGTGTATGTATGTATGTATGTATTATAACATCCAACATGTTACTTGATTTAAACTAAAAGATAAGAATTTTATATAGGTAAGTTACTGAATATGCCTACATTAAAAAAAAATCCAAATTACCTCTAGTGCACTGAGTATAACGCATGGATGTTGAAGGTAAACTATGGTAGAATCATCACAGTATCCTCCACAGGCAAATCGTTTTAGTTGCTCTATGTCGCCAGCTATTTGAACAGAAAGAAAACTTAGTAATTTGATTTGGAATAATATTGCAACACTATTTATTTAAAAATGAGATAGATGTTTATCATTTGAATTGCGATTCGGCATTCCTTATCGAAGTAACACTCCAGTTAGATATCGGACATCTCATTTTTAGATAAATTATATTTACCAGTAGCAATCTACCTTTTAAGCCGGACACCAGTACACGCCAAGGGTTTTTATGCCCGTAAGAAGCAAGATTACCTCTTATCAAAATGTAGGGCATTGATTATAATAATAAAGAACTGGTAGGATTGTTAATTTACCCAATCGAGTTCGGACTATTCTAAATTTAACAATTTACTTACAATTGAAGTATAAAAGGAAATCTTTAACAATTTTAAAGTACAGAAATTTTCACAATATTACTTCATTGTTTGTAGAAGAAATTAACACAACAAGAAAAGTAGTTACCTACTGACAACTTGATTAATTAGGTAGGTAATTAATGTCAATCAATGTCAATTGACATTCGAGTTTAACTTGACATTGACAGTTGACAGTGGATTTGAAATGTGACGTGTATAAAAAAAGATTACACATTAAAAGGGTAGATTCAAGTTTTAGGGTGTTTTTTCACCGTCGAGAGAAAAAACTCACATAGCATATAATTTTATCTGTATGAGAAAAGTAAGTTCATGGAAAGAAAAAAAATGTTGCAATTTCAGTTTAGTTTAGTAAACTTAGTGCAAAATTAGTGCAAATTTACATAAGTAAAACTAGTCAATTTCGCTGACATTTTGTTTAGATAAAGCGCGCAAGTGAAGTATTAATATAGAATTAAGGGTAGCGCTCACTGTTGATGAGGCGGAGCGTGTCAGGTCGAGGCGCATTCCATTACAAAGCACACTGAGGCGGGACGGACATAAAATAAAGATTAAAGCAAAAAGATAAGCGACACGCATAGGACGGGGCGCATCGCAATGCAATAATCTGCCTAGATCGCTTTCACGCAAAATGTATGTATGTATGTTTGTATGAAAGCGTTCTAGGCGGACTATTCTGTGCCGCTGAGTAACAGAAATCCGCCGATGCGATATGACCCGGAGCTATGCCCGGAGCGCCAGAGAGGGCTTTGCAATACGATGCGTCCCAACCCAACACGCTCTGCCCTGTCAATCCCGCTCGTCCCGTCCCATCCTGCCCAATTGCACCAGCGTGGGCGCTATCCTTTATATGTCCGTATAAAAAATGAAGTTGATAACCGAGAAATCTGACATTACGATTAGTACATATCACATTTCCGCTAGGAGTATGTTATCAATGAACGATTATACTATGAATTTCTACGGTTACATTTTCCAAGATCTCGTAAACATTGTCCGACTTTAATACTTTGCAATTTTTGAAGGGTTTCACATACTTAATCCTTACATTTATTTACAATGAACACGACTATTTGTAGTGGGACCCGAGAAGTGATTAGAATGGTGTTCAAAAGGTGTTTAACATAATTTAGATGGACTAGTAATACAGGTTACCAAAAAATTGACTGATTTGATTAAAACGACTTTTCGTCTTAGAACAGACTTAAGGGAAAACGTGGTACTCAGTACTAATGAGTAGTGTTCGAGCTTGGCACGTACATTTATCGAACATAGTGCAGTTTTAGCAAATTTTCACTTTGCAGCTGCAAACCGCGGCTCGCATCGTTATGAAAAATATAATTAGTTCGTACCAGACCCTCGCGTCGGGCGTACTCATAATTGAATCATTATTAATCAATAAATCGATCAAAAAATCACTCTATCAATTTCTATCATCAATCATTTAAACAGTAATAATAATCAATACTTTTGATGTAATTGAATCATAGATTTAAATGCAATTAGTACAAGTGCATTATTAAAACATCATTTTCTAGTTTAAAGATATTTTCATTTCTAATTAATTTCTTTTAATAAATAATTGAATCAAACATCATTAAGAAAAGTCTGTAGGACGCTTGCGTAAGCTCCTATAATTAGAATACCTGCAAAAGAAGTTATGTAACTCTATTTCAAAATTATAAAGTATGAAAAGTTCGCCTCTGGTAGTTGTACAACAAATGTTAACGACTTTCACAAAACTTTAGTCGAAGCTCTCAATCATCTCTCAATTCAACCGTATTTATCCTAAGCAATTTAGCGTTAAAATGTCATTAGTATTCCTGTAAATGGCATCTTACCCTCATCCACAGAACCTTAATCTATTCCCCGCCCTATTGATTTTTAATGCTGCTTTTGCTAATTTGCTTTTTTACTAATACCCGATACATAAAATAACCAAGCCGTTACATAGATGACTTTGATATTAAACTGTAAATTTTATCTTGTAATCTAACATTTTTAGCAGTAGGTAGGTAAGTATCTCTAGTAGTCTGTGTACTTTTGGTCTTTATTCTTTATTATGCATGTTGTAAAATATTCGACTGAAATAATTTCCAACTTATTAATTTTTATACTATTTTTACTGATCATTTGCAATTTGCAACTCCATCGTGTCATAGACTAATATTATTATTTATTACTATATCTACAGAACATAAGGTTAGGCCTTCTAGAGTTTTGTTGTTAAGATATTTTTGTCCATTTTTGAAAAATAGCAGCGGCTACCTGTCAACTGATCTAAAATGTCACAATTTCTTATCAGCTGAGATACTACGCTGAGATATAGGTGCGCTGAGATAGGATAATATTGGTTGTTAGACAACACGTTAACATTGTCGAAATCATATTACCAATACAATGGGCAAAAGCCATTTATGAAAAAAGTATATCGTTTTTAGTCTCTTCTTTGGTGACTGTAGGCCGCATCGGAGATTGCGCAGCGTGCGAGGAAAAATCCGCGGCGATGTGGTCCATCATAGTGTGCGTCGCTCCATACAAAATGTATAAAAACGATCTCGATGGTTTATTGCGCTGTGATGCGCCCGGTCCCGACCAGTCTAAGTGTGCGCTATTTTTCTGGCGGATCGGGCTGGATAGCATCGGCAAATTTTGGTTACTCAGTACTAAAGATTAGATTAAAAAAGAACAGTGGCAACTCTAAGTTAATATCGTCAAGTATGGAAAATGGCCAATATTTTTGGTGTTGCTATGGGTCCCGTCCCGGCACGTCCAAATGCACATTCTTAATCAAGATGGAATTCAACCTCAGGGTGACAAACCATTAACTTAGGCGACCGTACATAACTAAATGCATAGTACCGCACGCATTGCACGATCAAAATTAAAGCAAGGGACTACAGAGTATAAACCCAAGTAGTTGTTTAAGTAAGTATTTACGCTATTCCAAAAAAGTAGGTAAGTTTAAAAGTTTTTATATCTAGGAATAACGACGCGGAACGCTACGTTGTGGTTAAAAGTTTTTAAGACACCGTGTCAAAAGAAGGCGGCTCGTAGATGAGGGGGCTTACGTGTGCTTACGGATTCGAATACTTGTAGGCAGTTTCACCACCGTTTACTTGTATTTACACTGGTGACGTAAACAAAACATAAAAGTGGTTCCCACCGACCGCAGTCGCATTCGCAGGCCGGTGACGTCATCGCTCGTAATGGGTATGACAAGTGCGGACTGTTTTAAATTATTCTTATATAAGACAGTTTGGCAACAATATTTAAAATGAATTACAATTTAAGCCTTTACCTCCTACGACATGACATACGAAATGAAAGATCATTCCTGTTATGACGATTGGGGCTACTGAACCCTTCATGGGCGACTCCGACTCGCACTTGAGCGCTTTTTTAGTTAGAGTATTGGCGTCATCGAAAAATAAGATGTTCGTGTTTTTTTTGTAGATAATTATTAATTTTTTGTGTATATATTTACATGCTTAAGTTAAGGTGTAAAATTTTCAATTTTGTTTAATTCATGTGCGCAAATGAAATAAATATATAAAAAAGTGTTTAGTGCCACCTATATAGCGATCACCGTCTTAAATGGTCACAAGGGAAATTGAAGTCGCATTTTTTAGTTTTACTGCGTCTAAAGATATCTAAAGAACAATGGCCAAATTTCTACAGGAGCTGGATATGACTTTTTGTCATGCTCCAAAATAAGCTATACTTAAATTGGTTTGTTTTTATATAGTAAATAACGTCTTGTTTGAAAATTACACCTAAATAGCCATGGTTTTTTAAAATAACGTAATTTACTTTTGAGGTTAAAATCCACAATTACCTTTACGCGACTGTGGCGTTTCATAAAAGTGTAGGTAACGATAACCGAGGAGGTTAATAAGTGATCCCGTTTTTATTTGTTTCGGTTACCGTCAGAGAATTACTAATAAATAGAACATCTGTCAAAGCGCACGTTACTCTTTATCTGTATATCAAACTCCAGAGTTCGACGTCAAAAAGGTCGGAGCAATGGGTGCACAGTCAAAATAATGTCAAAATTGTATGAACAGCAGCGACTCTATCGTCAGATGACGGAGTCAAAATGACATCTGCTGTGACGTCGAAGATCAAAGACTACAGTTATGGTCATAGTATATTATCTATAGTGATGATTACTGTCAATTTTCAATCTCGTGTCACACACATCCAGGTGTTATCGTCATTGTTATTTACCATTAGACTGGTTGAGTAATTTCTATGGGACCCGAGAGATGGAGTAAAACTCATAGAAAATTAAAAGACGTGGCTAAATTCCGAAACGATTTTAAAAAGTACACATTTTGCAATTTGCGAAACAGAGCCATTACCATGAGTTTACGTCTTATCAAGTTTGTACTCGCTGCTGTCGCTGTAAATTATTCGTATAAAAACTTTGAACAACACCTCTATTGGTAATTAAGAGAAACACTTTTTTAGACCAAAACTGTCGTAGATTTCGACACGTAACTTACCTACCAAATGTAATCTATACAAATTAATAGTAAAACAGTGAAAAAAATCACAGACTGATAAATAGACAAAAAACAAATAAATAAATATTATCCCTGGAAGAGTTACACAAATTGGTCTAACCCCACAATATCGTGTAA
>NJDC01006571.1:0-41686 GCA_002245475.1 Calephelis virginiensis | reverse complement strand
AATTTAACAGTTAAGCTACATATTTAAAGTGTAAAGTTGTGAAGTTAGAGCTTAGAGTTAGTGCGGTTACAATGAGAAGCTTACATTTTATCTGATATCTATTTCACAGTGCGAGTTACATAATTTGTTGGCACCATTTACAAGGAAAATGTTTTTGATGAGATTATAAGTAGGTAAATACACAAAACCAATAGCTGTAATTCATATTTGTACCCACTGTTAACAGTGACTCTACCAACTTGTTCTCAGCGATATTTCGCTGTTATTTTAATCTACTCCAAAAAAGGGCAAGGTTCTCAGTTCTACTGTTTGTTATTTTCTATTTTTTTATGTGTTACAACAGCTTTAGTAATGGTTTTTGTAACAATGTAAACATTTTATATTTCTATATTTTTTTATAAATTGTCAAGAAAGAAAAAATTTCGCCCCAGGCAGGATTTGAACCTGTAACCTTTTCATATTTAAAAATGAGAATAAAATTAATCATGTCCACTAGCACGTGATAGGTACACAAGAAAATACATGATTCTAAACATACTGTTTTGATTAAAACAATCCATATGGAATCACCTTTAAATACATGGCCTGGCCTATCTTAAAAAAAGAAATTCCGTTCCTAATTGGCGGGGTGGACGTATAACAAACTATAAAAAAGAACAAGCACACAGACGATTTCATATATTTTTTCTTTTTAGGCTAAGAACTCACGGAGCGGTTTTTACCAGCGCCAACCGCGATCACGGCGCTACGGTTTTATTTCAAAACTCACGCGACCGCTAATTTGTGCGGTCACACAGCCGTTACGGTTGAAATCATAGCTCGCAAACTTGTACGATTCTACGGTCGACCTAGATTCTACCTAGGAAAATTGCTGCACAGCACTCTACACCAGTGATCTTGTTGGTAATGACATTGGCCCATACTTAAAACTGTGCTCATCATTTACGAGCTGCCTAGCAGAGAGGCAGACTCTACTAAGTGGACCCGGACTAACACGGGGAACAGGGAATGTATGAACTGCCTGCGTCATATCCACCGTGTTCTTTCTAGGTCTACATCATCGAGCTGTAAACACTGTTACGAAAAAAGATTGTAAAAATATTGGTTTAAAAGGAGAAAGTAACGTGGGAAGAATGACAGATGAAAGGTTGACAAAACGAATGAAACTGAGATTAATATATGATGCGAATGTATATAGAGGATCCTTGGGAGATCTGGATTGAAATTTTCAATAAAACATCGTTAAAATTCAATTTAAAATCATTAATAATGGATTTCCTCAACGTAACGCTTTCACATATCAATCGTCCTTCAAAGTAAGTATAACAATAACGTAGCTTAGTTGAACGCCATCCACATCCTTCATCCTTTTGATAAAGAAAACCAAAACATTAAAAAAAATATTTATTTAACAAATATCTTATAACTAAAAAGTGAATTTCAGGGCAAAACTTAATAAATCAACTAAGCGACCATCAATTAAGCGAATAGCGCCAAAATTTAGTTCAGCTTTTAAAAGCCGAAAATTTCTTAACATAATATGAAGGTTGTTGAGTTTTCTAATTGCTTACAATTTTTCTATAGCTTCGAAAAAATACTCAGTATTTGAATATAGGAAACTGGTATTTATTATTTCTAATTCCACAATTGAATTGAATTGTAATGAACCAATTTTCGTTCAAATTTTTTGGTCTGTATGTCGCATGTCGCGTGACGGTGATGTCAGAGCAGCCGAGGCCAAAACGGCAGCGTAGTTTACAGTTAAAGAACAAGTTTCACTTTTACTGTGGTTTCAAAAAACCACACAATCCTTTTTTTCACAATTGCTATTGTTTCTACATGTGTTGGAATGTGCTTAAAAAGATTCAGCTTTTTAAACCGGCTGTTCATAAGTTACTTTTGGTTGAGCCGTTCATAATTAGGGTTGCCAGCCCTTTGCCTTTTTATGTACTCGACTAATACAGACGGTGGCACTGCATACTCGCTCACAACTGGATCCTTGAACATGTTACCGATGTATTCCATCTGAAATAAAGAAGACGTAAACATAAATACAAGAAGAAGAAACAAACTATTGGACGCGGTTTACAGCCGCGATTTATAGGGTAGTTAATAAATGGACACTGACCCTTGCAAACTATCGCGGAAGTGAGCTTGAGCTTTCAGACGTCCGATAGATGTCTGTCGCGCTTTAAGTAGTGGTCCTATATCCAATAATTTAAAAAGTTCAGAAGATTTGTTGTCCAGAAGTCTCTCGTACACCTCTGAACTCATACCTGGATTAGTTTGTTCTTTTAATATGAAATAACAAGTGGTCTAAATTTTATTGGGATAAGAGATCCAACTCAAACTCAAGCTACATTGAATCAAACCCTTTCAAATTGAAATAGTGATATCCTATTAATATTATAAATGCGAAAGTTTGTAAGTATGGATGTATGGATGTTTGTTACTCTTTCACGCTCGAATGGCTGAACGGATTTGTCTGAAATTTGGAAGAAAGATAGATTGTGACCTGGATTAACATATAGGCTATTTTTAATCCCGATCGCACACCGGGTTTCTGTGAAAACGCGGGCGAAGCCGCAGGTAGCAGCTAGTACTTGAATAAATAATAGGAATTGAATAAGTAATAGGATGAAATATCTTTAATATCCCCCTGGCAAGGCGAGAAAAATAGAATTCCTATTTTTCATCAGATCCTGCTATTTACTTAATTCCAAACTCCAATACTAAAAGATTATTCCAATAACGTAAAATTCCAACACAACGAGTAAGAAATAACACTTTCTTACCAATAGTTTGTATTTGACCGGATCTATTGCACATCTCTTGTCGTAGTCCTTCAATGCCACGACCCTCTCAAACCAGGGCCAGATCGAATAATCGGCATATCCTGGCTCACTGCCGTCCAGGAAAGTAGTCCCGCGTTGTTTAAGCTGGTCTTGAATAAAGTCCAAAGCCTTGTGATATGCTTTGACTGTATCTTCTGTTATATTTTCAGGATATTTGATGACTTTGATATATAAAGCATGAATCTGAAATTCCAGCAATTGATAGAATTCGATTTTTAGTGTGTTTAGCGTATAAAGTGTGGCAAGCAGCTAGACTACGAGGAAACGTCCTGCAATAACTCTATTGGATGGTTACCACCTCTCGACCTATGTCAGCAGGTATGTATGTATGTATGTCAGAAAAAAAATCACTAGCACCTCGAGAGGGAAGAATCTCTTCCAATTCTTTTACTCAATGGTAAGGTCTAACATCCTTAGAGTTGATAACACTAAAGAACCACTCGTTGGTCTAATTACACCGACCAACCACGAGGTTCGAGTTCGATTCCCGACGAGGCAGGCATTTGTGTGATAAACTTTTAGATGTCTGCATTACCGGGTCTGGGTGTTTGTTAAATTTATTTTGTTATCTATGTATTAGAATCGTCGACTAACACCCATTAAATTAAATTAAGGTTACATTCAATTTGTGTAACTTGTCCAAAAATAAAATAATAAAATAGGTGATGGTTAAGTATTTATAATTTTATACTTATTATGTAGGCTATGTAAAAGGATGTAGTCATACATCCTTCTCATGTTATGAATGAATAATAATTAAACACACTAATTATTTCGTATTGGGGCCAGGACAATGTAGTACAACTTAACCCCAAAAAGATACCTACAACTAACGTACTTTAGTTAAAAGTATGCTTTTTGAATAACCTTCTGATACATTATAGGAAAATGCGTTTCAAAAATGTTTAAAACTGCCCTTTTTGCATAATAATACACTGAATATCCTTTAATAAGTTTTATATATTAATGGACTTTTCTAATAAACCGGTTTTCATTTTTCGCAGTTAGTTAAAATATTAAGTAAACGTTGTGTAAATATAAAACTAATTTAGAGAATGAAATTAAGACGACTAAATTAACAAACAATTTCCTGATTCTTTCTAAGTAGCCTGTATGTAGCTCGATAGTGCAAACCAGTTTTAACGCAAATTTCATACAAAAAAGTAAAAAAAAATAAGTTTGCTATGTTTTTTATTCGCCTAAATCAGACGGACACTAGTTGCCTTATATCTGAATGCCTTTAGACTTACTTTCAAATTATACGGGTTATACCTTTTCACCATATTATGTCAAGTGCTATGTGCCTCTTTGAGCTAAACTTCATACAAAATTCGGGTTTACTATGTATCTATGGAAATCCCGCCCCTTATTACATAGTATTTATATACTCTTTGGTGCAAACAACAATCATACCGAATCTCATGGAAGTCGGTACAGTAGATTTCGCGTGCCTTAAGGACAAACTAACAGACAGACAATATTCTAAAAATTAAAATTCTTTTGCTAACGATTTTTAACCACATAGACCTAATTTTTTAAATAATTTCACTGAACAGAAATTCGCTGCTGTACAGTTTTATTACATGTATAGATTTTTTAAAATTTGATTACATTTTTTTAATGTTTTCATTTTTTTATACAATTATCCTTCTTTTTCGAAATGAATAATATATTGCTAAACTCGCGGTTTTCACAACTTCACCTGACTTATCATTGGACGTATTATTTATAATACCTATACATTTTGAAAGTCCATGCAGTTATCAAAATATGTAAAAAGGTTTTATACATTATTTTGCGTGGTATAAAACATATATTTCATTTGGTAGGTAGTTTCTATTTTCTAAAATTAAATCAGGTACTTTTGAAGATTTGAAGATTTTCTAAGCATTCCTTTTCTAAGCGATCCAGAGTATATTTCGATGTCTATATGTTTATCTTTACATTAGTGCCATCCATTAAAAATAAAATAAGAAAACAGTTTGCCTACATGCATCTATTAAAACTCGTTAATCCGCGATTCCTTTACAAAGTCCAACTCTTAAAAATAATTTACTTACAGACTCAGATACTGCAGCGATAATTTTGTCAAATGCTTTCTTAACTGGATCCTTTGGCAGAAGCGGTCTTTGTGGATACACGGCGTCTAAATATTCAACTAGAGTTAAGCTTTCGTAAATAGTCAGCCCTTCTTTAATTTCTAATGAAGGCACTTTACCTAAAATTAAAATTACAAAATCATGATTTTGTGTTCAGCGATTTCTTATGTAGAAAACCTATCGATTCCTTAAAGGAGTTGTCAGGGTATTTTTTATTTAAATTAATACGGAGTTAGTGCGCAAGAATTCAGCTCGATCTGTGACGAACTTTAAGGCAATTGTTTAAAAACACAAAAAAATTAAGTAATCAAATTAAAAATTTATGTCATAAAATATTTTTTACAAAAAATGGAACCGAATTCAAAAATAAAAACTCATTAAAAACATATTTCCTTTGCAACTTCCTTTAAAACAATAAGTTTGGATACAATTACAATACTCAAATTATATTATTTTGAAGTCGGCGCCACCAATTTATAGTTTATACAAAACAGTAGTTTAAACAATATTAACACTATATAAAATTTATAGACAACTGTATAAATAAGATAAAAAAATACGTTCTATACCTTTTTTGTATATGTTAATCAGTACCTCAATAATTTGTGAAACATTTTTTTTAGTTTTTCTGCAAGAGCATTAACTTCCGATTCGCAATGCCACTTAGTCTGAATCTGATAATGACGCCTCAAAAAATCGAGGAAAATTGTTGCAATTTTCCTTTTCTTTTTTATGATAGTGGAAGGCAAACCAGCAGACGATTTCCTGATGGTAAGAAATTCACGCCGCTTAGAAGACACCAAAGGTGTTAATGGTGCGTTACCAAACTGAGGCCTTGATGTTAGGCCTCGAGCAAAACTAATTTTACCGGCTACCTTACCCTCCAAACCGAAACACGTCATGATGTTATGGCGGCAGGAATAGGTAGGGCGGTGGTACCCATCCGGTCGAATCGTTGCGAAACTCGACCACCTAGTAACCTTTCCTTCCCATCAATTCAATACTCTTTTAAATCTTAACTATACAAGATTTCTAAAGTTATATTTTGCAATCTACTACATACTACATACATACATACTGACAAAGCAGATATACAATGCGAATGTGGATGGATGTAGGTACCCGGGGAGACCAAGGCTGACATTTCACGATCAGATCAATCGGATATTATCCGAGGGTTGTGTCAAAAGTCTCCGAAACCGGCGTGTTTGTATGAAAAGGGTTATGAATGTGAAGGAAGCAAGACAGGTTTGTCAGGATCGTGTCACTCGATACTCTCTGCCTACCTCGTAAGGGACTTGGCGTGAAGATATGTATGTATGTATGTTCTACATACCTAGAGGACTTTTCTCATACAGCCATTCTGGTTTGTCCAACAGTACAATATTAGTGATTTGATAATCAACTTTCTTTGCATTTAGCGCCAAAACTACTCGCTGAGCATATGGACAGTACCGCATGCTAAACAGCCTGGGCTTCCCTTCATATGGCGGTAAAGGATCACCTGGAAATAATAATATTTTTTTAATGTAATAAGATAGCGAACAAGGACATAGCTTTCCAGATGGAACCACTGCTTATAAACACCATAGATGTTGTAGATGTTGGCTGAAGTGTAAAGCCAATTGTGCAAATTTAAGGCCCCACACTTAGTCAGCCAGAAGAGCCGATCGCCGCACCCCGTTCCATGATTACTATGAAATAATTGCGCTCTAAAGTAAATGTCTTAAGCGACAAATCACTATTTTTGACACTATAAAAGTAATTTAAAAAATATATAAAAACCGAAACGATTATCTTTTAGATATAATACTCATCTATGTTTATGTTAAATCTGGTGTCGATATTTTCATAACTGAAGTAGACAGTGAAAAAGACAGAGAGACAAAACAGCAAAAAAACTATATTTTGGTATATTAATATACATGTAGTAAAAAGCGATTATTTTAATACTAGCTGCTACCTGCGGCTTCGCCCGCGTTTTCACAGAAACCCGGTGTGCGATCGGGATTAAAAATAGCCTATATGTTAATCCAGGTCACAATCTATCTGTCTTCCAAATTTCAGACAAATCCGTTCAGCCATTCGAGCGTGAAAGAGTAACAAACATCCATACATCCATACTTACAAACTTTCGCATTTATAATATTAATAGGAAGGATAACAACTTAGTAAGGTTTTTGCTGATTTTTCGTTTAAAAGTTGACGTGATTAAATATCATGGTTTTTAAATATTTACACTTTGTTAAAACCCGACGTGTTTTTTGTAATTTTTAATGTTATGATTCTATAAAATAGCCTTTCTTTCAGAAATAGGTTATCTAACTCAAAAATTACCGCCCAACAAGGCCGAAGTATTAGCATAAAGGTTTCGATTCTAGATGGAGGCAAGCATTTGTTTGATGAACTAGATGTCTGCATTTATGGGTCTAATTCACTGATGTAATTTATATCAATGGTCTAATTGTACTAATCAAATTTACTCTAGTGTCTGTAAGTATTTCAATAAATAACAACAATAACAATAACAATAAATTTATTTCTCTCTTACAATAGGCAAACAAAAACAAAGGTAAATATATCTTAAAAATGAAAGAAAAGCTGTAGTTTAAACCTGTTTATAAGAGATTGGTGCCAGTTTTAGGTATAAATGTATTAGTATCGTTGACTAACAAATATGTAATACGTTTAATTTTAGATTCAACATGTGTAATTTGTCAAAGAATATTAAATATCAGTATAAAACGCTTAAAAATATTTGGTAAATTATTATTAGACAATTGTTATTTCAAAAAGTATATTCACATATCCAATCCTGAGCAACGTTTGTTTTTTGTTGCCCGTCTCGAATCAGGTACCTCAGGCAGTCAAGTCCAACAACTGAACCGCTAGACCACAGAGGCGACAAATCATAAGAAAAAAAGGTGTTATTTCAAATCAAACAAAATCTATTTATTTACACGTGTTCTATTTTATTAATATAATTTACATTATATTCCTCGTTTATTACAGCTTTACATAAATTTCACGAGAAACATAATTTTAATGTTTCACTTTTGTGTTTTATAATTTTATTTAACACAACTGTAGATGGGTGGACAAACTTCTATGTTATTATACATACTTGAATTATTCCATCTATTTGAACAGCCGCATAAAATCCGTTGCCAATTTTTAACTCTTAATATAGAAATACATTTAAATCTAATCATAAAAATATGTTTAAATCTAAACATAAAAGTATATTTAAATCTAAACATAGAAATATATTTTATACAACGCTGTGATTGTGATCTGGTCCACGAATTATGAACTAGACATCTAATAATTTAATCTACTTTAACAGAGTCTTTAGACTCATACAATTTCTTGACAAAATAAAATAATCATTCACAAACAAAATAAGGCTTACCTTTTCTTAAATGCTTGGTGTTAAAGTTAATGTCTCTCGTCATTGTTGTAGCCACACGAGTTCACTTACGGCGATACGTATCCAACTGGTTGGATAACTAGCCGAAATATTCCGGACGAGCCCAATATATGTGTTACAAAACCTATAGACTTAGTAATCATGCTTCCTCACTATTACGCAGTGACTCTGCAAGTTTTGTCAGACATGAGGTCACTATCTGACTGTTATTTTTTTCAGCTGATAAAACTTAATTCGTAGTAAAACAAAACTGCTGATTTGGTTTACATTATCGTGTCTATGATCTGATCATTTGTTAGACTTGAATTTATGAGGTCCCGGGTTTGATTTCCGGGCCACAAAAATATGTATTTGTTTTCAGTTTCAATTAGCTCCCTGTTGGCGATAGATTTGCTACCTATCACATGGTGGGACTTAGTGTGCTAGCCATGTGTAATGTGTTTGTACCTCGGGCTTCCTCTTTCAGGATAAAGGCAAATAGACTGGTTTTTTTCTTTTCTTTTTAAAGTTTTTTCGTTAAAATTAAAAAAATATGCATTATTAATTATAGGTCAAAAATAACTATTCGGATTATAATAAACTAATAACCATGAGTAATGACCTATATTTTAAAAAAATAACCATCAAAATCGGTTATCTATTAGCCGCATAATCGCGTAAAACGTACAGTCGGATTGAGAACCTCTTCCTTTTTAGGAGTCGGTTAAAACGAAAGCTCCAGTAAGCAAAATTTTTTTAGGTTCATTATTTTTCAACTGTTATTATTATTCAACGGTTGGTCAACGCAGAGAACTGATAAAAATGTAGAAATTAACAAAAGAATAACTTCGTGAAATGAGGTTATTTTTTTAAATGGTTGTCCCTCGTCTAATGGAAGCCTTGTTCGCTTTCTTAAAACATATAAAAATGAAAAAAATAATTCTTCCGATATTAGGATATCTGTACTTATCTAAATTATCTTTCAAAAAAAGCTGAAACATCTGTACTTAATTTTTGTTTAGGTGTTTTTGTATTATTATTTTCAAACAATAGGTATAAATTATTTCTAAAATTGGTATTAAACAGCCTTTACATTAAGCAGATAAATAATATATACCTACATTCAGTCAAAAAACTATTGGGAATGGATTATTTATCTATGGTTTATAATTTAATTTTTTGTTTTTTTTTTATTGTTGTTAGATTGGCACAACTGGAAACAAATCAATTAACATATATTGGTTCCGGAAAAGTTAGTGGAAATGACATCGTACAATGCTGACAGGTTTGAATCTCTTGTAAAAAATCATATGTACAGTTGTACACAGGAAGCAAGTTTCATTCAAAAAGATTCATCATTAGCTTGCTACCAGCGTTTAGAATTAAATGGTGACGTTATGAGTAAAAACTCAAAATAAACAAAACAAAAACTTTGAATGTCAAAGTGAATCGACTATAATATTTTCAGATGATATGGGTAGACACTTAGGTATATTCCTTAGAGATAAAAAACATTAAACAGCTACACTACTAGCATACAATATTTTACACTCGTCTCATAGTTTCAATCACACTTTTACACCTCTGTGTTTAAATAATATGGAAATACAATTAAATATGGCCAATGTAACTTCAAATGAAATAAATTATTCTGATATAACAAACTAGATTGTAGGACAACGGGAAAACACCAAAACATCCAGGCTTTTTCCAGCAAACAATTAAAAATAGAAGTATTTCGAAATAAACTTAATGTAGATATTTTTTGTGTTACTGAACATTTTTTGAAAGATAAGCACATGATATTTAAATTCCAAAACGATTACAATGGGAATGCTTTTAGTAGACTTGTCTTAGCTCTTGGAGGTTCTCTTATACTAGTTAAAAACAATATTAGGTCCAAGGAAAGTAACGATATAAATAAATTTTCAATTGAGGGAAAAATTGAAGTTTCATGTGTAGAATTAGAGCAATATGTTATAATTTGTGTTTATAGACCACCAAAAACTGACCGAAAGCACGAAAACTTTTCAATGTTTGAAACTGTAATGGACGATATATTAAAAATAGTCTCGAACAGTAAAAAATACATCTTAATAACGGCAGATTTTAATATTGATTTATTAAATATAAATAAACTATAGTCCAAAATATTTAAAAAGGTCTGTAAATCTGCAAAGTCTTTATATCTCGGCACAAAAATAAAAAATCTAATAATATAATAAAAACGACATGGAACATAATAAAAGATGAAACTAGAAAACGTAAAAACATTGACAAGAATTTTTAAATAAGTAGTGTTCATGGTTTGATATCGGGCGATGTTGAAGTAGCAAGAGAATTTGAGGCATTTTTCACAGATATGCCAATAAAAATAACTGGATCCTTGAATTCTTTGCTGAGTTAGCTGGAGATCTAATAAGAAAGAACATTAAGAAAAATAGCAATGAGTTCAGATTTAGACATGTGTTGCCACAAAAAATTGTTAAAGTCTTTAAATTGATTAAGATGAAAGGTACCGAGGATCTATGGGGTATGTCGGTGAAATTAGTCTCGAATATGATTTCCACTTTAGCATCTCCAATGGCATTTATATTTAACAAATGTATTAATGAAGAGCTTTTCCCAGATTTGCGTAAATGTAGTAAATTGATACCTGTGTATAAAGCTGGTGATAAAAGAGACCCTAATAATTATAGACCCATTTCTGTGTTACTAGTTTTGACCAAAACTTTTGAAAAGATGATACTCAACCAGATTTTATGTTTTTTAGAACAAACAATATTTTAAACGTTAGCCAATTATGGTTTCCGAGGGGTCTTTATACTACGGACGCTGGTATTACCGTATTACGTTTGTCAAATATATCTTTGAAGCCTGGGAAGACTTACATAATGCTATTGGGGTGTTTTGTGATTTTTCCAAGGCATTTGATTGTGTAGAACACAAAACTTTACTTTTAAAGCTACAACATTATGGTGTGGTAGGAAATGCCCTTAATATAATCAAATCTTATCAGGAAGGGAGGACCCAAAAAGTACAAATTAATGGTGTAAATTCAGGTAGTTCTAATATATTAGTAGGCGTGCCGCAAGGGTCAGTTTTAGGACCACTCCTTATTTTAATTTACATTAATGGATAGTACAGGCTAGTAATAGCGAAATACGCAAATATTGTACTATTTGCAACACTGATTTTTAAAGTGAAACGTCAAGTTAGATCTTACGACGACATAAACAGTGCTCTTGCTGAACTAAAAAACTGGTTCACGGCTAATAATTTGACTTTAAGTGCAAAAAAGACAAGGTGTATCAAATTTTCGCTTTCAAATATTTTTCAAGTGAATACAAATATTAATTTAAATAATGAACCAATAGATTTAGTAGACAGTACTGTGTTTTTGGGAATCACATTAGACTCGAGGCTTCAATGGGACCCTCATATTAACAAATTTGCCAGAAAATTGAGTTCAGCTGTTTACGCAATTAGAAAAATTAGACAGTTAACAGATATACACACAGCTAAATAAGTGTATTTTGCATATTTTTATAGCGTTATGACATATGGGATTTTGCTATGGGGTAGAGCTGCAAATCTGGAAAGTATATTTATATTGCATAAGAGGGCTATACGCGCAATATATAATTTATCAACTCGTGACTCCCTTAGAGACTATTTTATAGATATAAATATTATGACATGAATTGCAACCAGTATGTTTATGAAAACATATTGTATGTACGAAAAAAATGAAAATTTATTTGGAAAAAATCTTAAAAAACATAATTACGATACCAGAAATAAGGACCAGCTTGTTGTTCCTAAGTTTAGACAGACAAAAGTGAAAAAATCTTTTCTAGGGGACAGTGTACAATTTTATAACAAAATTCCAAATAACATACTTGACATGTCTAACAGTAAATTCAAAAAGTACATCAAGCAAAAATTAGTAAGTAATTATTAATAAGGCTTATTACAAAATTAATGATTTTTAAGTGATGATTGGAATCGGTAATTATACTTCAGTATTACGTATATTAATTACTATTGCTTACAGAAATGAGTTATTTTTTGTATATACTGTGTTATTGACATCGTTATTTTAAAAAATATTTATTCTAATTGTTCATTATTATTTTACGTTTTTACTTTGTTAATAAAATTTTAATTTTAAAAATTGATTTGATTGTGTTATTGACTTGGTTTATTGACCATTAAACTTTGTACTTGATCATTGTCAATATTGCAAACACACGTAAGTTTGTACTTTTAATCTGTTAAAAATAAGTAAATTGTAGGTAACTGTATAGTAATTGTACGTGTACAATTTGCTGACTTTCGAAAAATGTAGTCATGAATACTTACTTCGAATAAAAAATATTCTATTCTATTTATACTGCCCTATCAGTAGTCACGCTGCTGGTGTGAGACAGTAAAGAATTTGGTAATATTATTTTTTACTAACTTTAACATTAGCATAAAGTTCCTCACCTTACTACTGTTTAGTATTAAGCACATTTTACTTACGTTCCTACCAAAACTAGGAACCAATACTAAAGGTACAGGTTCTATACCGGTGCTTAGTGGTTCTTGCACTTTTGGTACCTGTATACCGCTTTCAACTTGTACTTCGTATACCGGATTATTATTATTAGTAGTGAGTACTATTATTATTATTAGTAGCATAAAAATGACTTAGATACGCTCCTTTGCGGCCGACTATGATTCCTTAGTTATAAATATTTATTTATTTGTTTAATCGCCTCTGTGGTCTAGCGGTTCAGTTGTTGGACTTGACTATGTGAGGTCCCGGGTTCGAATCCCGGGTCGGGCAACACTAAGAAAATTGGGTTTTTCCAATTTTCTAATAAAAAAAAAACGTTGCTGGGGATTGGATATGTGCCCGGTTGGCGATAGGCTTGCCACCTATCACATTGTGGGACTTTGTGTCTTCGGCTAGTCGTGGATGACAACCTCTTCGGGGATATGGACGTGAAGATACTTTATTTGTTTTTATTCGATATGCATTTCTCTAGTTACTCAATTTCGTCGTCATATTATGTCATACAAAGATCTTAAAGGTAAAGCGGGGCATTTTAATTGAGCTTAGTTATTGATGTTACTGTTATAACAGCAAGGAAAACATATATGATACACCAATTTCTTCATGAATTTCACTTATGCATTTTAGCTAAGCAAAATTGTCTTAAGATTTTTTTGTCTGCCCTCTCCATATTGGCCTGACTGGCCTGCACCAAATTGTTATCATCAGTTTTCTGATATCAATGTTTGATTGGTAGTTTATTCCTATATTTTACAACGAAAATCAAATCACAATAACAATTTTAAGTTTTATTTTTGTATTCTTTCAAACGGAAATTTGTCAAACAATATTAAATGCGCTAGCAAATATTAACTTTCTTCTCTTATAAATATGGCTTTCAATCGTTTTTGATGACTTATTTAGTCAATGTCAGGTACGGGACCACCACACAGTAAGTATTTTACTTTATCTGAAGATATTGAGCTACCGCAACCAGAAAACATCACAACACAGATCAATATTAACTTTATTAAGATCGCCAATTATGACGTAAAACATTACTGCTGACTATCAAAATTCACGTTATGGTACGAAATGAAAAAAACGATACGTCACTAAACAGCCGTAAGACGGCTTATGGCGCTTGCGTGAATGTTCGTGTTGTCATGTTTGTGTACGATAGCGCAATCAAAGAATATTGTGTTCTACCACATAAAAGATAGTACTTTCATACTGATAATTAAAGCAATTCGTGCAAAATTATTCTCTAACCATTCCAAAATATCAAAAATGCACAACGTTAATATTCAAGTTTTCACTTTTGCCGGCACTCCCGGAGTGCAACCCATCGGTTTTTTTTTTTTTATTTCATCATTAATGCAATGAAGGACGTTTTAAAGCTAACTTTTTATTACATTATTGAAGTTTTATGTGTGCTTTTCCTTTTAGGTAGCTCAATATCTTCAAATTTAGGTGAGAATTAGTTTAATTTTGTTCAGGTAAAGTGCAGTTCAGATTTCCTCGATCCCGCCAAATCTCACTAGATGAGTTTGAGTAACGAAGCCACCGGTTTACTCAAGACCCTGACATGATTTTGTAAATAGGTACTTACGATTGAAATAAAGATTTAATTAATACGGAAGACATGGCAGCATAACCTAAAAGTAGCACCAGCCGGCCCCAGAAAGGTGCAAATTAAATAATAATTAAAGTTTTGGCGCTATTGTGAATGAAAATGGTAGTCATTATTTCACAATTATTGAATTTAGTGTAAATTATGAGTAAACTTAGTTAATTTAAGTGCACAAATGAAATAATCATAAAGAAATTAGTGTATTGAGTATTTCCTCGCTACCGCCAAATCTCCCAAAGTGAGCTTGTGTAAAGTGAAACCGCTTTACTCAAGACCCTTACGTGACTTTGTAAATAGTGACTAATAACTGTATAATAATTAACTAATACGGAAAACATGTGACTAATGACTGAATAAGAATTAATTAACACGGAAGACGTGGCAGCATGGCCTAAAGGTCTTAGCCGGCCCCAGAAAGATGCAAATTAACCTAAAAAAAATATTAAAAAAAAAACTTTTTCAGTTACAACATAAATATATATTTTTTGAATTTTAACATTATTAATCAATCTTATCTTCATTATATATTTTTGTTGAGTATTTCATAATTTACTTTTTTATTTTTGTGACCTTCCAGGTACTCCATCAACACTTGTGGTGGTACTAGGTATTCTCGAACTACTGGATCCTTTAACATGTTGTTTGTGTATTCCACCTGAAATTATTATCTTATTAATTATGGCTCATATATTAACGTTGTTTCAAAATATTTGAAGCCTCGCCAGTCACCACTGATATCAGTTTGATTATTTTAACAAATTCCATGATTTATAGCGCTAGAATTCAAGAACGTTTCAGTAAATTGTAGGTGTGAAAACTTTAAAACAGTGCAGCAGAGGTGCTTTCTGCTGGCAAATTTATCAAAACAAACCATACGACGACCTTTACGTGGCCCGGCTGGGATAGAGATGGGACCTCGCTTTGGCGTTCGCCATCTCGCTCCGCGGCTACGGCGCGGTCCTCACCGGGCCTCCTTACGCGCTAAAAGAGAAGCGACTCCGGTCTATGGAGTTTACTAGGCGTGCGAGGCTGTGTCGGCCGGAGAGAATCTCACGACTCCCCCCGACAGCCCCGCATCAGAGACGCTTAGAAGGCGAGGATTCGCCTTCTTGTGCATCCGGTCTGTCTGAGTTGTTATCGTGATCCGCTCTGCGGTCTCCTTTTGCGTCATTATTTCTTCGCAAAAGGAGACCACCGCCTGCTAGGACCTGTCATTACCAAGCTTAGCTTTTACGATGCTCGGCAGCAAGAGGTCCCAACCTACGACTGCTAAGAGGGTACGCCACTGTGATTCCCAGGCGACGCACCCTCCCAGAGTGTGAGATGCCGTATCTTCTGGCGCCTCTACTCGTGGCAGGTAGAAGTCGCTTCCGAGGATGGTAGCACCAACGGTTCGGGTCGCTGACGTTCAGACTTGTGCAGATACTTTCCGAAGCATCCATGCACGGAAAGCACCTGCACAAGTCGTAACGTCAACTACCCTCAGAGGACCGGTCGGATTGCCTGCGCCGTCGCCTGCCCAGACACTGGTGGATAAGCAAGTTAACAGCAACTCATGTTAAATGCTTCGGACAACAAATAATGTTAGGAACTATTTACCAATAATTTGTATTTGACAGGGTCTAATGCAGTTCTCTTATCGTAATCCTTAAATGACAGGACCCTCTCAAACCACGGCCAGATCATATAATCGGCAAATCCTGGCTCACTGCCATCCAGGAAAGTAGTGCCGCGTTGTTTGAGCTGATGTTGGATAAAGTCCAAACCTTTGTGATATGCCTTGATTACGTCTTCCGTTATACTTTCAGGAGATAAGGCGATTTTGTAAAAAAATACGGATAGCTGAAATCATAGGAATAATTGGAATTAAAATCAGAAAAGAGTTTAATTATTGATCGGTTTAGAAGTTTCGGAATTTAGCCAGAACATGCATCAGTCCATTGAACCCACTTTATAAAAATCGGATGAAACGTTATAGTTAAAAAAAGTCACAAATCTAAAAGGCCCTCAGAATTATCTAGTGCTGTAAAAAATTACTACCACAAAAACAGATTATTAAGTAACAAAGGATAGTATAATACTTTCTAAAAAACCCTTAGAAAATAAACGAAAATATGTTATTGCTAAACTAATTTTGATGTATTAGGTTAAGCTTAGATTTTGAAGTAAGTATCCTTAAGTTTGAAATGGGTCGCGTTGTATTTCTATAATAAGCGAAAAAACGAACCTTCACTACAAATGCGAAGGGTTGTATGTACGTCTTAGTGGATCCAAATAAAATTTATTTCATTCAAATCTGATATATCTTAAAGTAAATCTGAAAGCCTTAAATGAAGATAACCACTACAAAAAAAGACTGTTCTTAGCGAATAGAAGCTGAGAGAGCTTGCTCGAGCAGGAGCCTTCTGTACACATTACAACATGTCGTAAATGAATAAAAGTAGATAAATAATATTGATATTATGTCCCTAAAATACTATTTGTTGTAAATAATAATTTTCGCACCCATGTGCCACGTGATTGTGCCTCGGCCTACCTCTTCGAGGATATGGGCGTAAAGATACTTATTTGTTTAGTACGTAGTACTTAGTAGTAAGTACTTCATTAAATTTGAAAGAAGAAACTGCTTGAATGGGAAAATACTTACAGCTCCGGCTACTTCGATGATAATTTTATCGTATGCTTTCTTATGTGGGTCTTTTGGTAAAAGCGGTCTTTGTGGATACACTTCGTCTAAATATTCAGCAAGGACTAGACTTTCATATATCGGTGGTACACCTTCTTTGATCTCAAAAGAGGGGACTTTACCTAAAATTTAAAAAAAATGTGTCACGGTTTGTGTATTCTGTTCAAGAATAGAGTAACTAATATAGGAGTATTTACTAAATACATATTGATTTTTAGTACTTAATTCATTTGTTAAAAAAAAAATATATAAAAATGAAATATTTTGAGGAGAAGGTTGATATGAAAAAAAAACAATATTCGCAGTTAGTGCTGTGTTCGGCCGGCAAACCTCCTTAGGAGGTTAAGCGATATGGTTAACGCTAGCAAGGTAATGTAATATACAGTATTCTATCTTTATACAAACAGGCGAAAACGCGTTCATGTACCCATGCATTACTGGCACCTATACCATTATATCGGTCGGTTATTGATCGATGTAAAAGCCTTTTTTCATTGTGTAAGTAAGCATGTGATTTGTGAATGCAATTTTGGTTTAATAAGTGCCATTTACTTGATGTGGCAAAGAACAATTATAGACTGTATTGAGCTGTTTTTAAGCTTCGTTTGAGCGTTTAAGGATAGCTTTTAATGCAATTGTTTAATCAAATACACCACATGCAGTTTTGTTCAACACAACACATTAAAAGATTTTTATGTAGTTAAATTAAATTAACTCAATTTATGATCGAAAATTAGAAAGAAATTCAAATTGGCAGATGTATTACGAGTTACAATACTAAAGGCGCGTACCCCTATAGCGTGGTGACGATTTTGACGGACCTCACGTCTGTAGCTATATTTAATTTAAAAACAGGATCGAGAGTAAAGTCGAGGGTATATGACATTACCATGACGCTGAGTTTGTAGTTCAGAGCAATTGGACCTTTTTGTAACGACAAAGACACCGTAGAGGATTGTAGAGCGTCGGTGTCCGGTAACCGTTATCTTAAGCCGATTGTGCAAGTCTACCGGCTAACCTACCTTCCAGACTGAATGTCATTATGGCAGCAGGGATAGGCAAGGTGATGATTCCCTACCGGGACAAACAGTGGTCTTAGAAATAACCCTTGTAACCTATGCTCGTCTCTTGCGACAGGACACTACTGACAGCAAGCTCAGTTGGTCTATTCTACGCAGGGGATCCGGATTAACTTGGGGGAAAATCTTTCGTTAAGTAATAATAAGATACTAACCTAGAGGATTTTTTTCGAGAAACCAGTCTGGTTTGTCCATAAGATTTATATTAACAATTTGGTAATCAATTTTCTTTGCGTTTAGTGCTAAAACTGCTCTTTGGGCGAATGGACAAAATCGCATGTTGTAAAGTCGAGGCTTGCCTTCATAATATGGTGGCTCTGGGTCACCTGAAATGTATAACAATCATCGTTACAATGTAGAAAGATGAAATGTGTCGCAACCATGAACTGTGCTTATCATTTTTGTGATCTTGTTAATAATAAGAATTTGCACGCCCCTATCCTGGAAAAGATAGCACAGAAATAACCAGGGACACACGACCAGCTAGAGGCACTTACATATAATTCCATAATATGACATCACTAACCAGGGATCCACTACTACTACTTTTTGTTAGAAAATTGTAAAAACGATTTTCATTACTTTTTAGGCCCGGAAAATCCAAGACCAAGACCTCATGCAGTCAACGAAAACACCGGGACACAGAAGAGTTAACGTTGTTGGTAATGACGGTAATGACCCATATAACCTATGAACCTATATTTTCCACTTAGGAGCTGCCAATGAAAGAGGCAGACGATATATTTCACTCAGAACTGGACCAATATAGGGAATGGACACTGAATAGGCCTGTTTATGTGAGAGGCAGCCAACAAGGACACGGCTCTCCTGATGGTAAGAAATAACCATGGCCTATAGACACCACAGATGATACAGCTGTCCTGTGGCCGAGATGTCAAGCCCTTTGTTCAAGTCTACCGACTACCCTACTCTGAGTCGGCACAGCCTTACCTACCCCTGCACGGACGTAGCTATAGCTTTGACACATTTAGGGTCCCTAAAATTAAAAAAAACGTAGCTCTCACGCTAATTAAATCTATCATTTACAAATTTAACATTGCCTGCGACTCTTATAGGCAAGTATAGCCGCGGGTTATCTATGATATATAACTTTGGTTACTCTTAAATAGGTAGGTGTCTTTAAATAAAAAGTTATTTGCAATATTTATTCAAAAGTAACAAAGTAATTTTTTTGGACAAGTAAGATGGATATGAATGAGGGGGGGCGGACCTCTTAAACCCCTCCTCTCCTTATATGTGTTATATTAGTCCAATTTTATGTGCTCTTGCTTTCAGTAGATACCAACAATGACCAAACTATTTGACTCTATGTTCTTCTCATCGCTATCTTCTTTTTATCTCAATTACTTAAGGCCCCATACTTAGTCAGCCAGAAGAGCCAATCAGCGCACTCCCCCGTTCCATGATTACTATGAAATATTGCGCTCTAAAGTAAATGTCTTACGCGCCAAATCACTATTTTTGACAATAAAAAAGTAATTTGAAAAAAAAATATAAAAACTGAAAAGTTATCTTTTAGGTATAATACTTATCTATGTTTATGTTAAATCTGGTGTCGATATTTTCATAATTGAACTAGACAGTTGGGTTTTGCTTTCAAAAAAGGGTTAACTTTTTGATTTTTTTCTATTGGGCAAAGTGAAATGAATCGTGTTTTGGAAACACTAGTCTTATAAAGCATAGTAATGTTAATCTTGTGTAATTTTGTCGCCAAAATCCATAATTGCTTTGCATGAAGAAAATAGTATATTGCTGACGTATTTTAGCATACATGGCCCCTTAAGGGATTCACGTAGGAGAGAGAAAAACTTAATTCAGAAACGCACTTCTCAATTACATTTATTCTTTTTTTGATTGGGCCTACTTTACAGCAGCGGAATAATACAATGATTGTGTATTATTCCGCTGTATTATGTATTGTGTGTGTTTCGCTACGTACAAACTAAAATGACAAAACACAACAAAACAAAAAAAGAAAAACAACTGAAAAAAGATTCAATATTACAGCACAATCCCCATCTGAAAAAAAATTTGACTGAAAAGTACCCATTAACAAAGGGATCCGCCGTTTATTGAATTCATTTGTTACAAAAAATGTGATAAATGAACAACCGCTGAACCGATTTTTTTTAAACTTCACATAAACCATCTACTACATAGTCCTAACAAACCCTAAACATTTGGTTTTGATATGTTAGCACGTTCTTGAGTTATAATATTACAAAGAAAAGTGGCATATATAGGCATGGCTACCGCGCCGCGTAAAATAGAACAATCGTTTAGATTTATTGTATCAGCGATTGCCGGTACCTCTCACTATTGACTAATTATTCATACAAACTTAAAATATATAATCTTCATTTTATTTAGAAAATATTTAATACTCGCTGCCTATCCGGCAAAGGACTTGACGTTAAGTTTCGATTTTGAAAATGTGATATTAAAAAAAAGATTTTGTACAGAAAACTATTTTTTACCTGTAATACAGTATGAACAATACAAACTTTGAGTGATGGATAAACAACATAGTTATCTATCAATCAATCAATTAAAAAAACCTTTATTCATGCAGTGAACCATACAAGTGGTACTTGTGCGCATCGACATTTTTATGTAATACCACCGGACCGGAAGATCCAGCTCACACTCACACTGAGAAGATCCAGCGAAAGAAACTCAGCGGGCTTGCCTTTTTTCAATATTAATAGTTACATTAATACACACTTACAATTTAATTTTATCCACAGGCAAGCCCTAATTTACGTGTTTGCGGGATTCACTGTATTCAAATTAATTGTAGATTCAAATATAGGTACTTATATTAAAAACTAGTGGATATGTGCTTCTTGGATTTCTAAAATAGGAATCGCCTCTGTGGTCTAGCGGTCCGGGTGTTGGACTTGACTGCATGAGGTCCCGGGTTCGAATCCCGGGTCGGCCAACAAAAAAGAAAATTGGATTTTTCTAATTTTCTAATAAAAAAAAATGTTGGTCGGGATTGGAATTGTGCCCGGTTGGCGATAGGCTTGCCACCTATCACATTGTGGGACTTAGTATCTTCGGCTAGTCGTGGGTGCCTTGGTTGTACCTCTGCCTACCTCTTCGGTGATATGGGCGTGAAGATACTTTTTTGTAAAAAAAAATAGGAAGATGTTATGTTTTTGACTTCTTTAATGATTTTAAGTATCTTAATCGATTTCTTCGTAATTTCATAACTAATTTAAAAAGTTTTTTTGGAAAATACCTAATTTTTGTGTACTTTAAAAACTTTGCAATGTTACTACGATTAATTTACTAAACAAATTGTATTAAAATGTGTAACTTGTTTAAAATTACTTTTATTAAATAAATGCTTTTTTACAAAACTAAAGTTTATAATAAGGTTCATACCTTTTTTTAAATGTTTGGAGTTAAAATTAATATTCCTCGCCATGTCGCCTTCGCACGTTCCTCTACAGCACTGCGTATTTAATCAACTAAACGACTGGCTTCAGTATTTTCAATTTTGTGCGGCCCACATAATCGTTTAGAAGACAAAGCGGCTATAATCATATTTCCACAATAATGTATATCAGAATGACACAACAACTGTTAATAGTACCTACTTGTTCTGTTGTTTTTGAATTATTACACAATGTTGAATAATATTATGAAATCGATATAGGTACTTAACCTATATTAAAATGAATATTTCGCGTGTTCATCTCATCACGCCTAAACGGATGGACCAATTTGGCTGGAATAATTTGGTAGTGGTAGTTTTAGACGGCAAATTCTTTTGAAAAAAAGAGATAATTGCAGGAAAAATGCAGAAAGAAATTTTAAGTGAAATTGTTTTATAATGTCCGTATCCGCGAAGTATAAGGCAGAGGCAACCTGCGCGGGCACCCATAACAAGCCGGACACTAAGTAAACTCATGTAAAAAATTCCGGGGAACACTGTTTTTATTGAAAATTTTAAAAAAAACGACGGGTTCCACTCCGAGAGTGCCGGCAGAAGTGAAAACTTGAATATTAACGTTTTGCATTTTTGATATTTTGGATTAGTTAGAGAATAATTTTGTACGAATTGCTTTAATTATCAGTATGAAAGTACTATAATTTATGTGGTAATTTATATTCATTTATTGCCAACGTACACAAACATGACAACACGATCGAATCTTCGATCAGCAGGGTTACTCTTGAATCTCGATTAATACGATAGTGGAAATTGGAATTAGCTCTGTCACTTTAGATATTCTCGAACGCAATAGTAGCGAATTATTAAACTTTAATTAATAATAAACAATAAATTATTTCAGCGGATTTATTGAATTTTGTTGTAACTAAACGTTAATCATCCGCTATTACTGTGTTCAATAGTACCTAAAATGACATATCCGATTCAAAATTCCAATTTGCATGAAATCGATATTCAAGAGTAACCGTCCAGATCACGAGTTTAGAAAAATTAATAGAAGAAGGCGTTACTTTGCAGAAATCCATACTTAAATCTAAATAAAATTGCAAATTAAATCATTTTATTTAGATTTACGAGTTTAGAAGTTTTTACTTCAAAAATTTTGTTGCCTGACCTGGAAATCGAAACCGGGATTTTATGTTATACCCGTGCGAAGTCGGGGCGGGCCACTAGTTAATTATATACTACCTATTATTTATGTATGTGCTATTTACGAATAGGTTTGAAATCGGTGCCAAGCCTTAAGCTAATAATTACATTGTAAAATAGTATTAAATTGGCTTGGCAACCATATGTTGTTTTTTAAGCTTACATAATCAAGACCCTTCTTTCTTGTGGGGACTTCATCGAAAATTTCCAATTATAGGATTATTAATAATATTTGAAATGTTAACTACCCATAAAGGGCTTGGCCTTTAGATAAGTATGTAAATGTTCATTAGTATAGTAGATACCTAAGACTTAGATAATAACGAGACTTCGCCTATTAACATTAACCGTTATATTAACATTAACTAACCGTTGCACATAGATTTGAAATCCATTGTTATTAATGGCTATAAATATATTTTAGTACTCATTCCATAATAAGTAAACAAAGAAGAGATAAATATTTACTGCCCATTGACACTGGTCTGCCAAGTGCCAATATTTTAACACAATTTTAACATCTTTTGTTTAAAAGATGATTGTTTAATAGAACTAAAAATTAAAATTGTCATTAGCCTAACCTACCAATATGTAATGTACCTCTTAAATCATTTCGATTATGTCGGCTTCCAAACAAATCGTTCTACAAAGACATAAACAATGACACACGCGCACACACACACACAGAGAGAGAGAGAGAAAGAGAGAGAGGGGGCGCAGGGAGAAGCAAGCACACATGACACACGTACGTACGCACGCCCGCACGCTCGCACGCACGTACATACAAACGCGTTACGCATACAGACATGCTGACTATTCACTTCATAGTTAACGTAGATTTATGTAAATGTTGCTCGGGATTGGATGTGTGCCTGGTTGGCGATAGGCTTGCCACCTATCACATTGTGGGGTCCTACTGTCTTCTGCTAGTCGTGGGTGCCCTGGTTTTGCCTCTGCCTACCTGATATGGGTGTGAAGATATCTTTTTTTTTTTTTAAAAAATAAGACTAACGTCACTTCTCAGTTATGATGGATTATTTCATAACTAAGCATTTTGGGTCCTTTAACATTTCTAAATATAAATAAACGACCTACCCAAAGTAATAAATAATCATAGTGTTTGGTATGTGGATGATGTGTCCTTGATTATTCACGATAAAAATGAAAAACTTTTAGAATTTAAAATTAATCAAGCTTTGTGCGACATGACATGGGTCGTAAATCGTAAAAATAATCTCTGACTTAACGTCTCAAAAACAAAATGCATTCAATTCCGAAACAGAAAAATTAAAAAATGTAATATACAAACGAGGCACAAAATACGGCGATAGAACAAATTACTACTACATTATTTTTGGGTTTTACTTCGGACGAATTTTGTACCTGGCTTCCACACGTACAAAATGTATGCAATAAAATCAGTCGCTTCGTCTATGTTTTGTATAGACTTTGTGTAATAGCGGACAAAAGTACAACATTATTAGCCTATTACGGATATGTAGAAGCAATTTTAAGGTATCGAATAGTAATATGGGGAAAATGATATGAAATATCATTGGCTTTCATTATCCAGAAACGCTGTATTCGTGCTATTTTGGTTGCTGCTCCTCTAGCATCGTGTAAACCTTTGTTCAAGAAACTACATGTTCTTACTTTACCATGCTTATATATTTATGAATCGGCGTGTTTTGTGAAGAAGTTTCCTGGAGAGTTTGCTATGGCAAAGGATGTATATAAATTCAATCGTCGCCAATGTAATAAATTATAATATTTACCAGCATCTAGATCCGCATTCTTTAATAAGAATTGTAGCCAAATGTTAGTTAAGATATATAACAAGTTGCCAGATAAGTTTAAAACACTCCCAATTAATAAATTTAAAAAAATGCTTAATGAGTACTTGAATGACAAATGTTTCTACTCAATAAAAGATTATTTTAAAGACAAGATGTAGAATAAATAACAATAATGAGGAAAATAGTATTTATTCTTTTAATAATTAATGTTATAATGATTATGTTTTATGTAATTTGACATAAAGTATCTTCACGCCCATATCCCCGAAGAGGTAGGCAGAGGTACAACCAAGGCACCCACGACTAGCCGAAGACACTAAGTCCCATAATGTGATAGGTGGCAAGCCTATCGTCAACCAGGCACATTCCCAATCCCGACAAACATTTTATTTAATTAGAAAATTGGAAAAATCCAATTTTCTTTTTTGTTGGCCGACCCGGGATTCGAACCCGGGACCTCATGCAGTCAAGTCCAACACCCGGACCGCTAGACCACAGAGGCGATTACAATTTGACATGTGTTATTAATTGTTAATTTGTTAGGTAATAAAATAGGTATAAGATTTATTGTGAAGAAAAGTAATGATTTTTATACGTCAGTAAATTGGAAAAATAGGAGTAAGTGCATTTATTTTTTGTAACATCATATGTCACCCTATTTTTACAAAATAAATAAGTTTAAAGTTCGAAGTTAAGTTTTGCCGTCCTGAAGGTTTTGAAGTACCATTACTTAAAATGGCATATTTTCAACAGTAAATTATTCCTGTTGGAACCAGGGATGTTACGAATATCAGCATCCGCATTAAGCGATGCTGATTTTATTGCTAATATTCAGATCATCCGGTCAAAGATCCTAAATCGTCATTTGTCATCACTTATCCGCGCGAACAATTGGTAACCAAACACTTTGATTAATTATTTAATCTTTTAGAGTCATCAACATACATACCTATTACATAGTTGAAGGTAAAGTACCCAGCAGATCATAGTCCCCGGGTCTGACAATCATAATTTTTTTTTAATTTTCAAATTAAAGCAATCTTGGCCGTGGATTGGATAAGAGTGTGGTTGACGATAGGTTTACCAACTATCAAATTGTAGGTATAAAATACCTTATGCCGATCGTGGGTAAACTGGTTGTCACTCTGCCTACATAGGCATGAATATATTTTTTTAGTTAAATCAGCATCCGCATCAGCATCAGCTGAAGTTAAAAAAACCTGCATCAGCAACAACCCTGGTTGGAACTTCATACATGTCTTTTACGTGTGTACAAACCGTCTGCAAATATAAAATTTATTCAGATACTTTTACTTTAACATAGGACGACTAAAGAGAAGGGGTTTTTCCTGATGGATGGTTAGACATGCCCAAAGATACTAGTGATTGCCAACTTCTCCTTTCCAACCGATCCCAAACACGGCTATGACAACAAAGTACCTAACTGCTAACGTTATTGTGGCGGTGATGCCAATTTGGACAATTTCCGTTGGACCATTTTTCCTATTTCCACTCACTGCTAGCCTTGAAGTTGTTCAATCTTAACTACTAGATTATTTTGCTAGCGGATGATGGGCAGGGTCGTTCCATCCTTACATCCAGATTGCTACTGCTTCCTAATTCACTTGTTAAATTATCTTCTTAAAAGACTTCTTAATACGACACTATTGTATCCTACCAAATATCTCTGTAAGAATATAGGAATGGACATTAAAAAAACTGAAGGTCTTTTAATGGTAAGATATACACGTCGCATGTAAACTGCCCAGTAAGTAATGATGTCTAACAAATTCACATATTAATGTCTTTTTTTCAAAAAATATATTCCATTTTCCTGTAAAATATTTCTTTGCTGGGGATATAGGGAATAGGCTGTATGTATACCTATACAACTCTACCCATTTAATACCTTTCTGAATATTGAACGAGAATATGGCGGTTGGCGACTGAAATGAGAGAACATTCTACGATAGAATGTTCTCTCATTTCAGTTTCAAATTTATTACACCAGAAAATATATTAAAAATGGATTGCCTAAAAAAATCCTGGACATATTTTTTTTATTTTCACAATGTTTTTTATTCATTAATTGGTGCAATATTACAGTTTTATTCCGACTTAAAGTAGGTATAAGATGAAGTTGCAGAAATTGGGTTGCCTGTTATATATCTGGATTGCCAGGTATAAACAGATAATTGCCGATGCAAGTTACTTTCACGGAATCGGATAATAGAAAAAAATATATCACCATAACATGTGCAGTTTTATTACAATTTTTATAATTTTTATTATAATTTGTGTAAATATATAGAGTTGCCTGAAAAAAAGGAAACATGAAAAACATTTTTTTTAAATAATTAAAAATGTTCGGTCCAGCATCGGTCGGTATAGGTCGGTATAGGTCGGTATATGAGTATATTAGCAATCATGTTAAAAGTGGGTTACTTTTAACATGATCGCTAATATACTCACTTAAACATAAAACATGTTTTATTCTGTTATCAGCTCGGTGTAAGTCGATGTAGGTTCCTATCTTCTACTATATGGTGTATTTGAAATTAGCAAATTTTTAATAAATGAAACTAGAGCGACGCAGCTAGTTAAAAAAAATAGGAGTTTCAGAAGAAAGCGTACTCTTTACGCTTTCCGCCATATTATGTGTATAAACATTAGGTATCTATAGCTCGTCTATTTATACTTTCAGTTATAATTTAGATAATTATAATCTTATCAATGAAGATTTTAAAGTTTGATTATTTTTATCATGCATACCTATTTCCTTTTTTTCATTACAAACATCAATCAAGAAAATTTAATAGGACTAGTGCGCTTTTTTAGGATTCTCTCCAATCTTACAGATGAAAGAGGTAAAAATAGAGGAAAACTGAACAACTAAATTGTTTTATTGAAAAGTGCAGTATATGTAATTGTAAAAACGGTAAACTATAAATCTAAAACAGAGTAAGACAACCATATGATGTTGAGATTTTCAACGTTTTGTGTAAGTTATTAAATAAAAAGTTTTGTTTGAAAAATGACAATGATGATTAACACAAGAGACGAGGCATGGGACTGGACAAGAGAGAGGATTTCTAGAAGACAAGATATAAAAAAATACATAATAAATAAATGTTTGGGACATTGTAGAAAAAGTTTTGGAGCCAATGCAAATTTTTGTTATGACAGGTCCCACGTCATGAGCTATGACATACTATTGTATCCTACGTAAAACTATTAATAAATCATGTATTTTAAGCTGTTACAGGTTAAATAAGGTGTTAAACAAAATGAGTTGTAAAATATACATTTATATTTATAAAAATAATCTGTGGTCTAGCGGTTCAGGACTTGATTGCATGAGGTCCCGGGTTCGAATCCCGGGTTGGGCAGCAAAAAAAATTTGGTTTTTCCAATTTTCTAATAAAAAATGTTCCTCGGGATTGGATAAACGCCCGGTTGGCGATCGGCTTGCCACCTATCACTTGTGGGACTTAGTGCCTTCCGGCTAGTCGTGGGTGCCTTGGTTGGGCCTCTGCCTACGTCTTCGGGGATATGGGCGTGAAGATACTATACCATACTATACTGTAAAAATAAAAGAACCTTTTCATATTTTATGTTTATCAAGTTATTTATCTTATATAAGAAACTAAATTTCCTAATTTGGGAAAAAATACAACAAAATATTAGAATGGAAGAGGCAGTATAGGTCTTAAAAGGAAAAATTATTTTTAAAAAAAGTATTTACTTCCAAAATTTTTATTCTGTTTTAAGGTTACATTCCTATATAATTTATTTCTTTATTTTTGTTGTTTTTCAAACTTAACATTAATTTACAAAATTAAGCATCGTAAAATAAGTTTTTTAACGATTTTTGATTGAATACAATAACTTACTTTCATAAATACAAACTAAATGTCAGGATAATCGATACTTACACTGTCACTAAACCATGTAGGGGCATAAATTATGTTTAAGTCACAGACAGATCAGCTTCAAAATAGTTTACTTCATCTCTACTCCAACTTTATTAATAGCGAATTTGTATAATGTCAAGTTCAACCTTGAAGTAATGTTAGACTCACTGTAATCTACGTTTATTGATAAGACGTAAATGTGTTTATGAGATGACAGTTTAGGATAAAAGTTATCACTGCCCATCATTTTAATTAGCCTTACATTTATATTTGGATACTCTACGGTGACAATGCCATAATAATATTCAAACTAAACTTAACCTTACTTTATTATTCAGCCTTATCAAATTCATGTTTATTTAGTTGGATTGAAGATATTTACAAATACCTGATACGAGGAGATAAGAGAGAGACTACCTATCAGACATCACGTATAAATATTTTATCAGCAGGCTAGGTATAATGAAAAACTTCTCAATCTTCTCTGGCACGATTAGGTAGTAAGAAGGTACCCACTGTACATACATAAGATATTATGTATCATTTAGGTTTCGTTCTATTTGTATTCTATGGCTTGGGTATAGCAAGTAGCAACCATTTAAAATAACTTACCTATCGGGCTGGATAAACATATATTTAAACTCAATGCTATTGCTCTTTCTTTTGAGAAGATTACAAATTATTAATATTTATGCCAAAAACAGTAATATCTTACCCTAATCTAGGGCTCCCTGTGAACCAATTTTATCGACATATTACGTACAACAATACAAACACTACAGAAAAATTGGTAATAATGGAATTTTGACATATTCTTACAAGTACAAGTAACTTACCAAAATAAATCCATTAGAGTAAATATTGAAATTCGAATGATTAAGTTGGTAAATACCTACTTAAACACTACACTCAAAGAAAACACGAGTTGTCACTTGGTTTGTATTGTTGACGATATAATAAAAATGTTAATGATTCGTTGCCAAACGAATTGCGGAAAGTAAGTTGTTTGACGCACCGGCAATCGTGCTCTCCAAACCGGAACACGATATAGCGATCGTGGATGTTATAGCGATATTTCTTTCCGCCACCGGCATTAGAATGGTGCGTGATGACAAATTTTGATAACAATTGCAAAATATTTGGAAATTGTTCATACTAACTCTAACGAGTATAATGTTTTTTTATGTTATAGGTCAGCGAACCATAGCTTAGACACCATCGATGCGTCGCTGAGCTGCGGCCGGGATATTTGGTAATGTTCTCTGTGCGTGATATTAAGCCTATGGTGCAAGTATCCCGGCTACTCTACCCTCATTGCCGGAAAATGAGAGAGTCATTATGGCGGCTGTGGATCCTTACCCGGTCAAGTTGTTGCAAAGCACGCTTCCACGACTATTATTATATAATTAGATTTTGGTTAAAAAAGTGGAATTTAAATTTCAAGTTTAAAATGTTTACTAAACCGCTCTAAAGTATCATGACGTTGATTGTGACGTCATGTTTTAGAATTGTTATTATTTTTTAATTAGTGTCTTTCTTGGGATGCCCCATAACTAAAGTTCTGTGTAATAACAGAGCTTAATAGTGTGTGTGGTCTAGCAGTCTGGCGTCTGACTTGACTTCTAGTGCTTTCGATTTGCGGTTCGATCCTCGGGTCGTGAAACAAAGAATTTTTTTTTTTAATTTTCTAATAAAATAACGTTGCCTGGGATTGGATCTGTGCCCGGTGGACAATGGGCTTGCCACATTACAATGTGGGGCTTGATGTCTTCAGCTAGCCCTGGTTCTGCCTCTGCCAAACTCGTCAGGGATATAGACGTGAATAAACTTTATTTAGTAATCTCTAGTAAATAATACTATTAAAAAGGTTTTTCTCCGGTGTTGGTCCGGACTCCTTTTGCTGAATAGATCATCTGCCTTCCTGCCAAGCAGCTCGTAAAAGGCGAGCATAGGCTTTAAGGATCATCTGATAACAGGTGATGGAAAGTCTGGTTCTTATCTTAAGTTGGAGGAGAATAGAGCGATTAGTACGCCTAGCTGTCCAAGGAATTCGCAACATCCGACGCCAGCACCACATCTCGAAAGCATCAATTTTTTGCCTTTCGGATTCGCGGATGGTCCAGGACTCAGCTCCGTAGAGAAAGATTGAAAAAACCAATGTCCGCATCAGTCTCACTTTTGTTATATTAGAGATATTCCGATCCCGCCAAATTCTATTCAGTTTAGTTACTGATGGCTATCTGTATGCGTCACCGTACTTCCTTTTCACATCCCCCTCCACTACTAAGCATTGAGCCCAGGTAAATAAAAATCACCGACAGTCTCTAGCCCTGACAATTCTCCTGTGCGAGTGAGTTAGCCTGCTCTGTCTACGATCATGACTTTCGTCTCGCTTTTATTGATTTTCAGCCCCACCAGCTCACTCTCCTTTTCCACTCTTGTAATGAGTTCCGCGAGTTCACTTTCAGAAGATGCCAGTAGCGTTGTGTCATCCGCGTACCTGAGGATGCTAATCCTGGTACCACCTATTGAAATACCGCCTTCCCATCCATCCAGGGCTTTCCGCATTATGTATTCGCCGTAAATGTTAAAGGTGACAGAACGCACCCTGCTTCACCCCTTTTTTTGTTTTGAATGGATATGACTCGACATCGTTTACCCGGACTACATTTTCCCCATCAGCGTACAGGTTGGCAATCAGGATAATTAAATGCTTGGGGACACCCATTTCTTCCAATATGTTCCAGAGATATTACCACACTACACAATCAAAAGCCTTCGAGTAGTCAATGAAACACAGTAAGAGAGGTATGTACTCTCTGCATTTCTCAATTATTTGGCTGATGTTAACAATCTGCTCTCTCGTCCCACGGCCCTTTACAAATCCTGCTTGTTCTTTCGGAATTTGCCAGTTAAGGTGTGTTTTAGCCGTTCATTGAACACATATAAGAGAATCTTGCTTGTATGAGATATAAGTGCCACCGTTCTGTAGTTTCCACACTCTTTTGAAGATCCTTTTTTATGCAGAGGAATTAGAACCGATTCTTTCCAGTCATTTAATCATGCACCCGTCTTCCAGACCTTATTACATAGTTCACAGAGAATCTTAGTTTCATTCTCACCTATATGTTTCAGTTCTTCGCCATAAATTTTGTCTCTACCGGCTGACTTGTTATTTTTCAGCTTTTTAATGGCGTGCCTTATCTCTGACTCCAAGATCTCTGGCTCCAAGCTGTCTTTTGATACCGAACGAGCACATGGGACTGTGTTAATGTCGCCCATTACCACATAGGCTCTCGCAGTAAGACCTCCATCGTTCTGTGACCTTGTCAATCTCCGTCACCAGATTACCATCGTCATTCATTATCATCCAGGTCTTCTTTTTTTTTAGATACTTTATTGAATCAGGCGTTACTTTGCGGAAATCCATTATAAAACATGTAAAATAAGCCTTTATTTTGCTAATTCCGCGTAAGCAGTGTAACCGTTGTGGCAAATAATGCTCCAAACGACACAGAATGTGACAAGCCTAACTGACGTTCCCACCACCCACCTCCGCGGCCAGAACATGAATATAGGAAGAGCTCGGGAAACAATATAAATTGTCACGTTCTTTACATGTGACAACCCTACCTAAAGTTCCCACCTCCCACCTCCGCGACCACCAACGACGACACACGAGTCGTTTGTACGGTACGGTCGAATTCCTGAGGATGCCTCGGTGTAGAGGCGAAACGTACGTCGAGTGCGATTTGGTGTTCTCTGTGGTGAGTGCTTCGACAAAGTTGGCGAAGGACGTGACAAGTGGTTTTGTTTCCCGTGTTCGGACTCTATTTGTGATCTGGTCGCGGAGATGGGAGGTGGGAACTTTAGGTAGGGTTGTCACATGTAAAGAACGTGACAATTTATATTGTTTCCCGAGCTCTTCCTATATTCGTGTTCTGGTCGCGGAGGTGGGTGGTGGGAACGTCAGTTAGGCTTGTCACATTCTGTGTCGTTTGGAGAATTATTTGCCACAACGGTTACACTGCTTACGCGGAAATAGCAAAATAAAGGCTTATTTTACATCTTTTATCCAGGTCTTCGGTTTGAATTCTCTAGTAATAACTTTCACCTTTTGAAACAGATCTCCAGTGTGAAGATTTTGGGAGTGGTCTTCAATGTCCTGACATATTGCATTTGAATGTGCATTCTTGTCACGTCAGCAGTCTTTGGATGTCAGTATTAACTATAAGTAACATCTTTCTTAGTTGGATGACATCCCAACTTTCATCTGACATCCATGAACTCCGAGGCCGAGGTCTTTGCTGTATACTCGAGCTTCCTCTCTCGTCTTTAATATAAGATCTTTAAAATTGCTTTATTTAGTCTCTACGTTTGCATTCGGTTCTACAACTAAATTTGTCACCTGGCTTGCAAAACGTCCTTCGAAGTTAACCAGCTCCCTTTGAGTCAGCCATCGATTAGGTTTGATGATATTCGTCGACATCTTTTCAGCTTCACATTCATTTTCGCAGCTAGAAGTTAGTGATCACTGCCGCAGTCCACCCCAGGATAGGTCTTTGTGTTGCTCATTGATGATCTCCGTCGTTTATCTATTGTGATATAGTCTATCTGGTTCCTACACCGATTTCCTGGCGATACCCATGTGTATAGACGCGCAGTCCACCTGCCTTCCAGCGTCAATAAACGGTGTCAGGTGCGTCATAAATGTCAACAGATTACTTCCCGTACTTCGACTTGGCCAAAAGCCGTGCTTAGCATCATTCAGTTGGGAATCAATTTGGGAATAAATACATCCGTGTAGCGCTGATTCAAACACCTTGGCAAATGCCGATAGGACTGCTACTGGCTTATAAGTAGTGGAAGTGTGGCAAATAATAATCCAAATTTGATAGCCAGAAACGTTTACATTACATAACAAGTAATCTTACGCAGTTCTTCACAATTTAGAAACCTTTTTCCTACGATTTCGTTTTTAGTGTACAATTTACAATTTAAGTGAAATATTCACTAAGAAATTTATGTATCGTGTATTTTCTCCGTGCTGTAATAGCGGTAACATCTGTGACTAAGCTCGATTAGGGTTTCACCGCTTTACCTAAAACCTTGCTATGACTTCATATGATGACGAAAATGACTAACTAGAGAAATGCATAACGAATAAAAACATTTATAATTAAGGCATCTTAAAGTATTCATAGACGATCGAACTTGGTACGGGCCAACCACGAACTTAGTGCGCTCCGAACTATAATCGAACGTGTGGCGCACGGTCCATCGTACATTATTATTATTAATATCGGTACAGCTGGTTCGGAGCGCTTGCACATCGAACGCGGGTCGGAGTACTATTAGTCTACTCGATAGGCTGAAAATGGTGTTAAATAGACTTAATGGTGCTTAAAAGTGCAACGTTTGCTCTGTGAACGCGGTGCGTACCGGACCAATCCGAACGTGTGGCCGGCGCACCGAACCATTTTTCAGTTTAGTCCAAACTCCAAAGTTTAGTCGCCACTACGTTACCGTACGCGCAACACATCGTAACATGTTATCAAGCATGGATTCAGAGCAAAGTCAAGAAGACATCATCAGTACGGAGAAAAGTGCCATTATAGATTTGTTGGAGTTGTATAAAGACTTTCCATGTTTGTGGGATATAGCGCATAGTCTTTATTGTAATAAAGATGCACTTAATCAAGCGTTTCAAATACTTTTGGAAAAATTGAAGACAAATTATCCACTTTTGACTAATGCCGATGTCAAAAATTGAACATGTCAGAGCTGCTTATATATAATATTACAGATATTTTACATATAATGCTTATATATTACAAACGAGAACGGAATACGGTGAGAAATACAACAGATCACATTTTAAGTCAAATCAAATTTATTATTACCATTTATATTGTTATTTATTGTGTAGGTAAGTACCAGTACTTAATTAACTAACTACATATTATTATTATTATTTATTCGGCATGTTATTTGTTTTGGTGGAATCTAGCAAAAGTAGTAATGCTGGGGTTGAAAACTTGCATAAGCCGGCATTGTTGTATTATGAACATTTATGTTTTTTAACTGACTTCGAAAAAAGGTGGAGGTTCTCAATTCGACCGTATATATATTTTTGCACGAAAATACGAACCCGGCTTCGAAATAGTTGACAACTTGAAAACTAATAATAATGCACCTATTGAGGTAGGTAAGCATTAAATAACCAGTACATTAATCATACTTTCTTGAAAATCTACCCTGCTTTGATCGTTAAAATATTCTGTGAGTATCTGCATAACAGAATTACCATCTGCAGTGCGTTGCCTTTCGGTTATAATAACAGTCACCGAGTTGTCATTTTGTCGCCAATCTCCTGGCCGGAAACTATAATTTTCAGTGTCCTCCAAATCGACGCAGTTTCTTGTCATGTAGTTGCAAGACTTTTTCCTTAAATAATTGTGTAGGTACTTAATGCGCATGAAGCCATTACCACCTTTGATATATTTTTGACATTTATTTGTATAGGTTTTTTAAATACCCTAAAACGTTGGGGCTACAATACCGAATGTATTTTCGTAATTTTTTCTAGCCCTGCACAATCTGTAATTATATTTTTTTTTGTCTCTGGGTTTTGAAAGGTTTTCATGAATGGCAAATGCGTTATGATTTTTCGATGATGATATGCTTGCAATCGATTGCACCCAAACAATGACTAAACTGCCACTTCCTTTCAAAATCTGATGCTACTTGTAACCAGTCATCTTCTGTTTCAGGAACCCGTAACAAAAAAGGAAAAAAATGCAATAACACGCCAAAATAATTTATTTAAGAAACAAGAAGAGTTATTAGAATCAGCCAAACAGTTAATCAATGCCACTCGCTCGTTGGAACTGACCTCAGCAGATGCTTTTGGGCACTCTGTGAGCTCTCAGCTTAAGGAACTACCAAAAATGCAAAGAGTTATCTGTGAAAAAATTATTGGGGAGCTGTTATTTTATGCAAAACTAGGCGAACTTACTTTAGATACCTCAATATACTTAAATCCACATCACCACTTCCTTCAACCGTATAACTTTTAGAGATTGTAAAGAAAGGGGCTTACATTTGAATGCGATGAAAACCAAAATAATGGTGTTTGAAAGGGACATAACCAGAACGGATGTAAGAGTTTTGGTTGATGATGTAGTGCTGGAACAAGTGAATGAAATTGTATATCTTGGTTGTGCTTTTAGCAGGGATGGAAGGTACACCGCGGATGTAGAGAGGCGAGTGAGTGCAGGGAATAATGTGAATGGAGCGTTGGGTAAGCTATTCCAAAGCGAGGTTTTAAGTCAAAAAGCTAAACTCGCTTTGCATAATTCTGTGCTTATTCCAACGTTACTGTATGGAAGCGAGAGTTGGGTATGTCAGAAAGAGCATGAAAGTAGGATAAATGCGGTTGAAATGAGAGCACTACGGAAAATCTGTGGTGTAACGCTCGCTGACCGCATTCGTAACAGTGAGATCCGAGAAAGAGTGGGATTGAAAGAAAGTGTTGGTGTTAAAATGAAAAGGGCATGCTCCGCTGGTTCGTTCATGTGGAAAGAATGACAGATGAAAGATTGACAAAGCAGATAAACAATGCGAATGTGGATGGATGTAGGTACCCGGGGAGACCAAGGCTGACATTTCACGATCAGATCAATCGGATATTATCCGAGGGTGGTGTCAAGAGTCTCCGAAACCGGCGTGTTTGTATGAAAAGGGTTATGAATGTGAAGGGAGCAAGACAGGTTTGTCAGGATCGTAAGGTCTGGCACTCGATACTCTCTGCATACCCCGTAAGGGACTTGGCGTGAAGATATGTACGTAAAAAGCCGTAAATTACATGCCAAAAAGAGTAGTTTGTTAACATTTTCGCCAAGGAAGTTGCTTCGTCGATCAGCGTAAATTTGTCCAGCTACGCTGAATAACTGTTCGCTGAGGACACTAGTTGGCGGAGCCGATATATACTTTACAGCTGTCTTCCTCTACAAGAAAAACCTCCTTACTTGTCAACTGTCATAACACGACAAGAAATGTGCGCGTTCGTCGGGAGCTCTTACGAGCGAGCCTTAAAGGCATTTTTAGCCGATACCGAAACTGTGGCTGAAACTTGTTTTGAAGCCGAAACTACGGTTGGTCTCCATATCGGAAAAAAATACCTTGTGTATCTCTCCTAAGGCTTCCATTTCTGAGTAATTAAAATTACTAACACAACTTACCCACAGGACACCCTTTACTGTTTCCATAATATGTATATTGCGACTAGCTGTCGTTTTACAGTTAACTCTAACCAATGACATACTCAAAACCGTCGCTATGGTAATCATTGATTTTTAAATAAATAAAAAAACCGTGCGCATGTAAGTACATACGTACGTACGCATCTTCACGTCCATATCTTCAAAGAAGTTCATATCTTCAAACAGACATGATAGATGGTAATCCTATCACTAACCAAATACTCATCCAATCCCGGCCAAAGTTGTTTTTATTAAAAAAAAAAAAACAAACAAAAACACAATTTATTTTTGAAACCAAGGATCGAACTTCGAACCACAGGTAAAGTCCAATACCGGAAAGCTCACAGATCACAGAGAAGAGAACCATGTGTACATAGCTCCAAAAGTCGTTAATTAGGCTCAGTGCAACTTTATTACACAAAATTAGGTAATAGTAATTAAGAGCAATAAAACTGCAAAAAAACCAACCCTAACTGGGTATTTCACATCGCGATAGCAAATGGTTCAATATCCTAGTAGTTTTTGAAATACAACTTACAATAAATAATGCATACATTTTTCATTTGTCTTGACGACCTAATTAAAAAAGTTAATGCTCAACAATTAATGCATAAGATAAGTGAAAAATGTATTCATTATTAACTATAACTCACTTTTTGGCGGAAAATTGCAAATTAACGTATCTTCACGCCCATATCCCCCCCGAAGAGGTAGGCAGAGGCACAACCAGGGCACCCACGACTAGCCGAAGATACTAAGTCCCACAATGTGATAAGTGGCAAGCCTATCGCCAACCGGGCACATATCCTATCCCGAGCAACATTTTTTTTATTAGAAAATTGGAAAAACCCAATTTTCTTTTTTGTTGCCCGACCCGGGATTCGAACCCGGGACCTCATGCAGTCAAGTCCAACAACTGAACCGCTAGACCACAGAGGCGATTAAATTGCAAATTAAATAATTTTATTTAGATTTAAGTATGGATTTCCGCAAAGTAACGCCTTCTTCTATTAATTTTCTTATAACTCACTAGTTGGATCATGATAAAATTAATAAAACGAACCATCAAAATAGGTTGGCTATTGACGGAGTAATCGCGTAACAAACATGTACGTACAAAAAAAAGGTGTGTGTGCGATTCACACACGATAGTAGTGAAACTTCAGTAAATCGAGAAAAGAATGAGATGAATATATATTTGTGTCTCTTACCTGTAAGAGAATGAGATGAAAATATATTTGTGTCTCGTACCTGTCGTATTTCCGTTGCACCCGTTTTGAAATCACAACGATTCTAAAGAAGTTTCACTTCAAAAACATTCATTCGAATTGAGAACCTCCTTCATTTTTGGAATCGGTTACAAAAAATAATAATCTATTTCGTAATACAATCCCTAGATAATCTACAATGAGAACGCAAAATTGTTATAAAAATAGTCTCCGTGACAATATGTGAGCACACATATAAACAATTATTACTACGTGTTTGACGACTAATCGCTCTGAGAATTGGTCGGTCGTTTTTGCAAATCATTGTACGTTTAGTACAGAAGATGACGAGTTTCTGGACGATAAAAATATATGTCAGATCATGTATTTCCTATTAAAGATCCGATAAACTAATCTATACTATTAATAAAGGGGAAAGATTTGTATTGAATAGGGTCCGAAACTATAACTCAAAAAACGCGAAAGCGGTGTGTGACACGAGGAGACTGCGTGAGTTTATATCACACTAGCGACCTGACCCGCCTTCGCTCTTGAAACAGAGCTTATCTATACTAAGAATAAAGAAGAAAGATTTGAATGTTTGTACCAAACAAATTTGAAATTTGTATTGAAACTCCTCCGAAACTGGACCGATTAGAAAATTTTTTGTTCCATTAGGTATATAGGTACCACGGTAAAATGTTTCACTCCCACGGGAAAACGGGTAATAGGACTACAGGGGTAGGGAAGAATTACCCTTCCGTGCTGAGATAGGTGACGCTGCTTTCGGTATTGACACGGGAAAACGGGTAATAGAACAACAGGGGTAGGGAAGAATTACCCTTCCGTGCTCAGATAGGTGACGCTGCTATTGGTATTCCCACGGGAAAACGGGTAATAGAACAGCAGGGGTAGGGAACAATTACCCTTCCTTGTCTTATCATATAAAAAAATACTTAGAATCTTCACCTCAAACCAATAAATTATTGTCTGAGCTCATCTCAAGAACCGCTGGTATGCTTAAATAAAATTTAATGTTTTTGGTCCCCAAGGTTTTTGACCCTGACATTTAAAGAATGTAAGATAGGAATACCTACTTTTAATCTCGAGCTAATTTTCTTGTTGTTGTTTTTTTTTTATCTAAAGCGGGGAAAGGTAAAGGATCTGAGGAGCCAAGTTGCATGCAACACTTTTTAAATTATATGTATATGAAAATCATTTAATAATAGTCAACACGTCATTGCGCTATCAGCTAAGCTAAAACAGGTAAAATGTTTGAATGTCGTGGAAAACTACTATCATTTTTATGATGACCATGACTAAGCACAATGAATTAAGTTTTAGTTGAAAGTCAATCAAATGAGAAAAAACATTAAATAGTAGGTATCCGCTCGCAACTGAACAATTTACCATGTACAATGTACCATGTTTTTTTATGATATTAGAAAGCAAACAAGCAGACGGATTTCATGATGGTAAGAAATTCATGCCGCCCAGAGACACCGAAAGTGGAAATGGCGCGTTGCCAACCTTAGGCCGAGATGTTAGGCCTCGAGCCAAAGTAAGTTTACCGGTCACGGTCCGAACCGAAACACGTCAACGGCGAGCCAATGACATTATGGCGACAGGAATAGGTAAGGCGGTCAGTACCAATCCGGGTGAGTCGCTGCGAGACTATACCACCTAGTCAGATATCATAATTCTAGTGACAGTAAGCCTTTGCTCGCCTTTTACGAGCTGCCTGGCACAAGAAGGCAGATGGTATATTCTGCAAAGGAGCCCGGACCAAACACGGGGACAATGTATTTCTATTCGAGGTTTGGGGTTCCAAGCCTAACATGTTTCTACTTTTCCCACCTTTTCAACCTTCTATGAACTTCCCCATGTAAGAATATTTTAAATCGAAAAAACCAAATCCGTCTGAATGTTTTCCAGTTTTAGCGATACTAACAGCATTTATTTTTTATCTGTCTTAGCACATATCTTTTACTTGTTTAGGCAAATATCTCGGACCACAAGATAACAAAATCTGAAGCGTACCTACTTTTTTCTTTGTTTCGCATCAAAAATACACACAGTTAAATTAATTCGAAGTTCGAAGAGAGTATCGAGTGGCAAATGTGACAGTCCTTGTAGGGTTACTCTTGAATCTCGATATTGTTCCAATTGGAAATTGGAATCGGATATGTCATTTAAGGTATATTTCAACATAGTATCTTCAAGTCTATAACCCCGAAGTGGTAGGCAGAAGCGCAACCAGGGCACGCACGACTAGTCAAAGACTAAGTCCCATATGTGATAGGTGGCAAGCCTATCGCCAACCGGGCACATATCCAATGCCGAACAGATTTTTTATAAGAAAATTGGTCAAACCACATTTTCGTTTTGTTGCCCGATCTGGGAATCGAACCCGGGACCTCATTAAGTCGAGTCCAATACCTGGACCACTAGACCACAGAAGCGACTTTGAAAACAGTTCTAGTGGATTTAATAATCCACATTGCGTTGCAAATAAAGTAAAGTATCTTCACGCCCATATCCCCGAAGAGGTAGGCAGAGGTACAACCCGGCACCCACGACTAGCCGAAAACACTAAGTCCCACAATGTGATAGGTGGCAAGCCTATCGCCAACCGGTCACATATCTAATCCCGAGCAACGTTTTTTTTATTAGAAAATTAGAACAACCAAATTTTCTTTTTGTTGCCCGACCCGGAATTCGAACCCAGGACCTCATGCAGTCAAGTCCAACTACTGAACCGCTAGACCACAGAGGCGATAAGACATACTTATCAAATCGAATTGTTTTTATTCATTCGAGTAATTCCCACCTCAACTACAGAATAACTACAGAATATGAACCACTAGACCATATAGGCGATTACAAATAAATTCAAGAAATCCGATAAAATAGTTCAGTGTTTACTATTAAATAACTATTCATTTTTCGCCAGTATTGTGTTCAAGAGTAGGACCTAAAATTTCTATAAATTTTTAAAGAAAGAAAAAATTTCGCCCCAGACAGGATTTGAACCTGTAACCTTTCGTCTCAAGCCGACGAATGCTCTAACCAATTGAGCTACTGAGGATTCAAGTCCCGTGGCGAAATTTTTAATTCCTTTCTAACCCGTTAACGCGGGTAGTTATGTCCTATAGATACACAATTCTCAGTACCCACCAAATGAGTTCATCATTACAGATGAAATTCACATTTTAGAATGGCCATAACTTTCGTTTCTCGCAACGGACCTAAAATGACATAATCGATTCGAATTTCCAATATTCCATGAATGGAGCTTCAAGAGTAACCCTACTGGCTTCCTTCACATTCTTAGATTAGACATAGGTACACGTTACAGACACAAATGAGTATAAGTACAGTACCCTTTTCATACAAACACATTGGTTTCGGAGACTAGACACTTCCCTCGAACAAAAATATACATCACTGGTGATATAGGTAGGTACCTAAACTACAACGCGACCGCGTAATATAAATTTGATATGATCCGGGCTTCCCCATGTTGGTCCCGGCTTCTTTGCAGAATAGACGAATTTACTTCCTGCC
>NJDC01006568.1:75364-87967 GCA_002245475.1 Calephelis virginiensis | reverse complement strand
CACGGTATTTTCAACACACGAACACGGTAGCTTAAAATTTTCATCTGGTAACACTGTACGGAAGACATAAATTGAAAATTTATAACAAGAAAAAGATTTATTAATACGGAAGACGTGGCTGTATGGACACAGATCCTTTGCCTTTCCCCGACTGGGATAAAATTAAAAAACAACAACAATCATTAAATTTCCAAATTCTAAGTTGAGTTTAATAATTTTTATTATTATATAATTAACTAATAAGCCTTAAAAAAGACAATGCTATTACAGTTTTGTTAATTTACGTAATCATTACTAAGCATGTCTTCCAGATCTCTAACATTTGTGACAGGTAACCTAAAGAAACTTGAAGAAGTAAGAGCAATTTTGGGATCCAGCTTCCCTTTAGAACTTATAAATCATACATTAGATTTACCTGAATTACAAGGTGAAATTGACGAAGTTTCTATCAAAAAATGCCAAGAAGCTGCTAAACGTCTTAAAAGACCGGTTCTTATAGAGGATACAAGTCTGTGTTTTAATGCATTAAATGGTTTACCTGGACCTTACATAAAATGGTTTCTGGATAAATTAAAACCAGAAGGACTTCATAAATTATTAACAGGGTGGGAAGATAAATCTGCTGAAGCAGTTTGTACCTTTGCTTATTGTTCAGGAGCTTGTGAGGATTCAGAAGTAATTCTTTTCAAAGGAATAACTCAAGGTACAATAGTTGCTCCAAGAGGGTCCAGAGACTTTGGGTGGGATTGTGTTTTTCAACCTATTGGATATGACAAAACTTATGGGGAATTACCAAAGGAGGAAAAAAATAAAATTTCTCACAGGTACAGAGCATTAGACAAAGTTAGAAATTATTTCCTAAAATTATATGCAAAAGAAATTTAAAGTTTTTGAATGTTACTAAGTATTTGTATGTATGAATATAATAATACGATAAAAAATATTTTAAGAAAATTCTTGAAATTGTTTTTTTAAATATGTGTGTTTTGACTTTATTTAAAGTGTAAAAACATATGTATTTATATATTTTGCCCAGATTGTACTATATTGAAAAATTTGATTGTCAAAATGAGTAGACGTATAAATTACTTTTCAAAAATCTACCGGAAATGAGTAGAGTAGTTATTATTATAGTAAAAGATAAAAGAAGCTGAATCTGCGAACCATTGTTTTTCGGAGATAAGCTGAGCTCTAGAGCTCTGATAGTGCTTCTTTTAATAAAAACCTAAGCGGTGTCTGAAATAAGATACTGACAGATTTTTTCAGTACAATCTCCATATATTCAATTTTCAAAAAAAAGTTACGGTTACAATATTTTTACTTATCCCTTATGGAAACTCTTGGGCCTAATTTATAATTGTTCAGTAAGAAATAAAGAATATTATTTATTTGTGGAATATGTTTGTAAATGAGATGTTACAAAAATATTTAAGTATATCAACATTCTACCATATTTTGGTGTGCAAATATTTTTACATTTAAAAAAAATATTATTTAATTACATAGTAATTCTTCACCAAGTATCCATGATGAGAAAAGCAATAGGTACCTGCTAAAGTTTCATTTTATATTGCTTATTAATTTGACTTATTAAATTAGAGAAACCTGAATTTTAGTTATGTGTATTAAATTTCAAAGACGTAATATACATACGTATTCAGACGTATGCTGCTGTAAACTTTATTACTTTGAAGGTATGCTTTTTGGACGCTTTCTGTATGATGTTTACAGTCACTTGATATAATTTTATATTTTGTTGTTCGAAATTTCTTAAAATAACACTAATTTTTATTTATTATAATTAATAGAAAATAATACAAGCATATTGTTGTCTAACATCTAATACACAAGCATGCAATTTGCTTACTTTTTGGTTTGAACGTTCGAACTTGAATTGTCGCCTATTAATATCATTTTTATTTATTTATATGGAATACTCACTATCTCTTTTTATTTTATTTGTTGATATTTCAGCCTAGTTGCATAGGCCGTGGTCACAACGGGACTGTGGCAGCGAGCTGTAACTTTTGACAGGATGATCTACTGACAGATGAGCCTGTCATCCCTCCGTCTAATTGTTTTTTTTTAAGTCCTTGTCACTATAATTTCTGGGCACTATATTGTGACACACAACACTAAATATGTCTCTTCACTTTACGGCACTTTTTGTATATTTAGCCCGGCACCAACCAACAAATTTCAAATTTTAAGTTTCAAATCTTAGAGATACATTGTATCTCCGCCGGAAACTAGCTGTTCCGGCGAACTTCGTTCCACCCGTTCAGTTTATTTGGGAAAAATAAAAAATTGGTCTGAAGTTATGCGCTTACCAACACATTGAGCAATTCATCACACAAGGTTTTTTTGATAAGTTGTAAAAAATCTTAAGATATAAACATGAAGTATTTTAGATTACTTTCAAAAAATAACTTCTGTGGTCTAGAGCTACATTGCCGGACTAAAATTCATTAATTGTATGGTGCTACCAGCACTCAACTTTACTTTTTCGGAGGTATGGGCTCATGTTAAATTGACAATGTGTGACAACAAATATAGGAAATGAGACAATTCAGGCATAGTTCTATTCTTTGATTGATAATAAGCAAAGTAAACATCAGTTCTTCATATTCTGATACTTTGGTGTTCTCGTACATTTTAGATAAAATAAGTTAAGCAGAACTTAAATAAAATATTCAAAGATGAAATGAAAAATTTTTGCTGTTTGGGGAATTCCTCTGCCACGCCTCTGTGGTCTAGCGGTTCAGTAGTTGGACTTGACTGCATGAGGTCCCGGGTTCGAATCCCGGGTCGGGCAACAAAAAGAAAATTGGGTTTTTCCAATTTTCTAATAAAAAAAATGTTGCTCAGGATAGGATATGTGCCCAGTTCGCGATAGGCTTGCCACCTATCACATTGTGGGACTTAGTATCTTCGGCTAGTTGTGGGTGCCCTGGTTGTGCCTCTGCCTTCGTCTTCAGGGATATGGGCGTGAAGATACTTTTTGGGGGAGTTCCATACCAAATACACTCTCAAAATAATAATAATAAATTGTTATTTTAAAAGCATGTAAGGGGTTATGGTTAAAAAAAGACTTATATACATATCATGTATTCATTTACATTGATAACATAAAAGAACAAAATATAGAAATGAAGATAATATTTTTTGTGTAATTTGTACAGCCAGTAGATTTATGAATGTTAGGTGCAATGTAAGGCTCTATATTGGATTTGTTATAATTTTCGTAATACCACTCATTATTTTCCACTGGTCTTATTTTAGTGTTCCCTGCCATTGTGTTGTCAGAAAATCTTTTGGCTTCTCTATTTATGACGGGAGCATAGTTATTCCGTAAATCATAGTGCTCTGCATGTGGCATATTCACTTTTGTTATTGTCGCTGTTCTACTTATGTTTCTGTTGTAGTTATCATTGTTTGATGTAAAAACTGTTGAGATAAGTGATGGTTGTGTATCACCTGCTTTTTCAATTACAGTCTTCGAAATAAGTGGTACTGTTGGTGTGGGAGGAGTTGTTGATTGTAACCACTCTTGTAAAGATATGTCATGACTGGTATCTGTTGTTATAATATTTTCCTTTTCTGTAACTTGAGTAATTGTTATATTAGACTCGACCATGTTGTATTTGATTATATTGTTGGGATCACTTAGTTGCTCTTGAATGTTTTTCGTTTTGTTGTATGCTAGTTTTGTATTATTATTGTTACCTTGATATGTTTCAAACTCATGTATTTCCGTTTTGGTTTTTTTAAGTATTGTGTTATTTGAAGTAATTTTAGTGGGTGGCTTTATATCATGCATAGCGTAACTTTCGTTAAGTTTTGCTGATTTATTGTAATCCTGATAAACATCTTTTCCTGGCATTTTATGAGATATGTTAAGCATTGGATTTGGTATGGGCATAAATCCTTTTGATACTTCTGGAAGCATTGGAGAAAACCCACCAGTTTCAAATTTCGGGGCTTCTGTTACAGGGTACTTCTTTGTTTCTTGTGGATTTTTTTGATCAGACCAGTCAACTTTACGTGCATTACCTAAAATTTGACCCATATCTATTGATGGCAATGGAATTCCAAAGAAAGTAAAGCCACTGTTGGGAACAGGAACTTTCAAAGCAACACCCGTTTTATGGTTTGTTGTGTTATTCATCGCAGCATATATTGTAGGAGTATTGCCTGTTTGATTGCTAGCTTTGTCATTCTTCATTTGGTTAATATCATTGTTTAAACCTTCTAATAATGTTTCGTTGTATGGGTAATCAACATATTCATCATAAAAATACTCAGATTCTTGTGGCAGTGGTCGGTTGTTAATTTTGTTACCATAATTCTTTTTAATTTGTGTTTCGTAGTCCTTAATTCTGTCCAATGATGAGAATACTTGTGATGTGGCTAAATTAGATCCAGTTTCTTCAGTAAATGGGCACAATTCTAAATTTTGTTCACTGACAGGATAATTGAGACAATCATTTCTTGAAAATGGCATCTCTTTTACATAGGTGCCATCTGAACATTTTGGGCCTATAGACGACGATTCCAAAAGCCACGATTTAAGCCAAATAATTTCACAGTTGCAGACCAACGGATTACCTGAAATTAGATTAAAGTAGTTATTCATGTCAAAAGCCCATATCACAAGCAAAACTAATCCCTGGTGCAAACTATACTTACTATCAATATCCAAAATAGCTATGTTATTTCTTAATTTCGCGAAATTATTTTCATTAATGGTCATTAATTTATTACGTTGTAATGACAAAACCTTTAGTCTCGGCATAAAATCAAAAGGCTGACCACTAATGTAACAAATTCCATTATTATCCAAATTCAGTTCAACAAGCCATTCCATATACTGAAATGATTCTCTAGTTATCCGAGTTATACGATTAAAGCTTAGGTCCAAAACTTCCAAAGACGTTAGTTGTCTAATTCCTGAACTTTCTAAGTTAGTTAGTTGATTATTACTCAAATTTAAATATTGAAGTAATGGTACATTTTCAAATGCTTTCATTGATATGAATTGTAACCGATTTCCTTGTAATTCAACAATCCTTAATTTCGGTAGATTTGAAAAAGTACGGTCAGGTACGTCAATTATATGATTCCTTCCTAAATATATTGATTGTAAGTTTGCAAGATTCAAAAATGCCATTGTATGCACGATCTCAATCTGGTTGTTTTCAAAATCGATAGATTCCAATCTTTTAAGGTCTTGAAAACTTCCTGCTCGTAGCTCTTTTATTTTATTGTTCTGTAGTTTGAATACAGTTAAAGAGTTAACATTATTAAATGCATTACCATCAAATTGTTTGATTTTATTATCACTGGCGTCTAAAATAACTAGTTTAGGAAAAATATTCATGGAAGCAGGAAAGTCCATAAGATCATTTGAGGATATATTTAGAATTTCAACATTAAGACCTCCACGCATAATTAAAGGATTTATGTGTTTTAATTTGTTTCTACTGAAATCAGCGTTGGAGAGTTCAATATTATTTTCGATTATTGCCAAGTCAAAAGCTTCTAAGTTGTTTCCGTGCAAATTCACTTGCTTAAGATGTACGAGCGCGCTGAAGCTCTTTGGGTGTATATCTATTATTTGATTGTCGCTTATATCTAATATTTCCAAGTGTTGCATGTCATTAAATGTTGTCATTTCTATTTGTCGTAATCCATTTCTTCTCATATATAGCCTACGCATATTGTGAAGAGTTTTCATGGCACCATATGGTACTTTTTGTATCCCATTATGTGAAATATCTAATGTTCGTAAAGAAGGTAGATCTAAATCCGGAGAAGGTGAGGCAGGAAGATTGGTTATTTGATTCCTCTTTAAATATAATTGTTCCAATCCCCTTGGCAAACCAGGAACAAATTCTACTAATCTATTGTAACTGACATCTATTTCATATAAATTTGCCAAATTTCGGAATGTAGCTGGGTGAATTGACACAAGTGCGTTTTCGGATATATTTATGTACTCTAGCATAGGTGATTCTACAAAGCTTAACGGATCTATGATAGCCAACTGATTATTGCTTAGGTTAATTCTTCTCAAAGATGGTAAATTATACAATAATTTGGGTTGCACACGTTTAAAATAATTGTTTGACAAATCTAAACCTTTTAATGCTGGTAAATTCCAAAGAGATCCGTCGATTGAATCGCTTAAAGAATTATTGCTCAAATGCAATTCTCTTAATGCAGGCATTGCCATAAATGCATCCACTTGTATAAACTTAATGTTATTTTTATTTAAATGAAGAATTTCTAAATTAGGGTGACCTCGTAAAGCTCCTCTTGGAACTTCTCGTAATAAATTTTCACTCATATCTAAAAATTTTAATCTCGGAAGGGCTTCAAGCAATGATCGAAATTCAGAAATATGTATAATCCTATTTCCAACTAAAGATAACTCTTCGACACCGCTACCAGATTGTTGCATAAATGATTCTGGATGTATCCTTATTATTTTATTGTGGTTTAATTCTACTGTCCTTAATTTAGGTACTCTGTGAAACGCGCCATGATGAATTATGCTAATATCGTTATTTGACAGATATAACTTTTCAAGCATTGGTTGATCGACGAAAGCACCTTCGTTTAATATGTTTATTAAATTGAAATTTAGTTTTAACACAGATAGCATGGGTAAATCTCTAGTAGATCTACTTACCATGGTTGCATCTGATATTTTGTTTTTATTTAAGGAAAGTTCATTCAGTTTGGGTAGTAAAGATAGAGCTCTCATGTGAATGCTACTTATGCTGCAATCAGTTATTTCAAGTTTTTGAAGTTTAGGTAAATTATAGAAGGCGTTTTCTTTTAGGGTATGAAGATTTTGACTTCCTTGAATATATAGTCTTTCTAAATTCGGCAAATTTTCAAAGGTATGCTCATTTATACTACTTAAACTTCCTGAATGTATATTAACATACATTAGCTTTGGCATATTGTTTAATGGGGGTATTCTTTTCAAATTATTCGATCTTATAGTTAGCGCTTGCAGATTTTGTAACTTCATCAAACTTTCGGGTGGAATGCTTTTTAAATCATTTTCTACGATATATATTTCAACTAAATTTTTCTCTTGAGTTTCTAGCCACGCCGAAGAAACTCTTTCTAACCCATTGTTTCTTAGCATCAATCTTAAAATTTTAAGATTTTGAAATATCTTTCCCGGAAGTGATGGCAAATAATTATTTTCAATAATTAGTTCATCCAATTTTTTATCTATTGACTCTCCTAGCTTTAGTATGCCCTTGGAGACTTCTGTAAGGTCGCTGTGTGTGCACCTGGACAAATACGGAAATAAACATAAATAGGTTGATATAATAATGTAAAAATATTACATATTTGTAAAAACCAAAAAACTAAATGTTTCTTAAATGTTCCATAGCAACGTTTAAGTTATCTCGTACAAAGGATCAGTTAGCAATGATAATGAAGCGACTCTACCTTACATTCCTAAACACTGAGATAAAGTACTGATGCTGTGGTTCCTTTTTTGCTTATATAACTAACTTTTAAGTTGTTAGTCTTCACAATTAGGTTATACAGACATCTACTCGCTGGACGTCCTTCTAACAGACCATGCTATGTATTGAATATTGACTTATAGTTTTTACTGAGAAACGAAGTACATCAAATTGGGACAAGGTTTGCCCCCACCCCTGTTCCAGGATTCATAGTTAACAGTTTTTTGGTATATCAAAATGTATTTAATTGTCTCCCTATATGTTGCAGTACCTATGTATTAAGCTCGTATGCTGTTGCTCCAAAATCGATTCGAGTGAGTAGTGAAATTTCTTTGACATATTAAGTTTCCTTACTTCTGCCCCATCCCTTTGGATACACGCTAAAATAGATGCCAGAAGCATTCGGGGCAGCAGCACCACAAATTATCCCTTTATAAATTAATTGTACTTGTGATTTTTTAAGGTAAAAGACAGTAAGCAAAGACAGCTCTTCTACTGGTAAGAGATAACCGCAAATTATAGACTCGATAGATGTTTTAGATGCGCCGCTATCATGTGGCCGCGGTGTTAGACCAATTGGTCAAGTCAACCGGTTACCCCACCCTCGGAACTGAATTGTTATTATGGTGGCAGGAATAGGTAACGTGGTAGATCCCTACCCGGAGAAGTTGCTGCACAGAACTCTACCAATAGTAGTCATGTTGATTGGTTGTTGGACCAGTTTTTTTTTATAATATTGGAAGGCAAACAAGCAGACGGATTTCCTGATGGAAAGAAATTGACGCCGCCTAGAAACACCAAAGGTGGAGATGGTGCGTTGCCAACCGGAGGCCGGGATGTTAGGCCTCGAGCAAAAGTAATTTTACTGGCTACCTTACCCTCCAAACCGGAACACGTCGTGACGTTATGGCGGCAGGAACAGGTAAGACAGTGGTACCAATCCGGGTGAGTCGCTGCGAAATTCTACCACCTAGTCAGATGTCACGGTGTTAGTGACGGTAAGCCTGTGCGCGCCTTTTACAAGCTGCCTGGCAAGGAAGGCAGATGGTCTAATCTGCAAAGGAGCCCGGACCAACACGAGTTTCTCCTTTGCTCGCATCTTACGAGCTGCCAGCCAGTTCGGTAGATGGTCTATTATACAAAAAATAAATTTAAAACATGTTAAGTTTTGGTATATTTATTACGTAAACGTGGCTACCATATTTGAACATCTTCGTGTCGGTGTGTGCAAATGCACGGCAGGATGGTTTCCGGGAGTGGACATATTGTTTGTTGTTGTCCAGAAACTTTGGTCTGTATCAAAAGCAACAGCCACAGAATTGTGAATTTTCTCTTAGTATCCATTTCTTAAGGTCGGTCATTGTCGCATGCTTAATTTATATTTACCACCATGGAATTTCATATGCTGGTATCTGTAAAGAAAGGGAACGAAAGTTGAAAATATATCAAATAACTTATTGGAGTTTTGGCGCCATCGAGAGAAAAGATGGTCGAAGTTTTTTTATATTATTATTGAATTTTGTGTTGATATTGAGTGAAATTTGTAAATTTTGGTGTCATTTTGTACAATTTTGTTCAGTAAGAGTGCACAAATGAAATAATCATAAAGAAATTAGCGTATCGTGTATTTCCTTGTTGCCGCCAAATCTCATTACATGAGCTTGAGTAATGAGGCCACCGCTTTACCCAAGAGCCTGACATGACTTACTGACGAGTTATGACTGATGACTAATTATAATTAATTAAAATTGATATAAAATTTGATGCAAATTTGTTCTTGACTAATGGCAAAACACTAACGTATAGGCCAAAACCTAAAGAAAGAAAGAAGAAATAACTTAAGATATAAATCAAACTTATAAATAATGGAATTTTAAAAGTAATAATCAAAATCATACAAGAATGTGTAGTCACTTAATAATCAAAGAGTAAAGTATCTGTCCATGAAGGAAAAGAGAAACCTCTTTGCCGATTTTCGAAACCTATGGAAACTACCGCTATCTGGTGACTGATTAATTAAAATAAATGTGTCAGTGTGAGTGTATATTATATTTACACTCACACTAAGAAGGACTTTTTTTTTATTTTCGTGGTATTGTAAGGCTACGCGCACACTGGTGATTTAGTTATCACCACAACAGTACATTTTATCTTATTCATATGAAAATTTTATTTGAATAAGAATGTACTGTAACGATGATCATCACCAGCACGCATAGCCACACCACATCCTCTCAAATTAGTCAAGTCTTTTCATGAAACAATCACATTGATTTTTCGTACATTTATGTTACATATTACAAAAGGAATTAAATAAGCATGAAGTTTATTTTGTCTTCTTCTGTAATATGTAAGTAAAATGAAAAAATTAAAAACTTTAAACTAACGCAGTATGCTTTTAAAAAAAATAATGAAATAAAACATAAAATCATGTGATAAGTTTTAATTTATTACAAATTTACATTAAACATCGTTTATTTCTCAGGTAAATCCTATTGTTTTTCCTGACATACAATTTTGTTTGCATTTAAAATCAATTTATATAAAACGAAGTGGGAAATCGTGTTAGTTGGATATCCATTTTGAAAAGTTAATTAGTTAAGCCCATGAGCTATGACTTACAGGGTGCGGAACTGAATGCGTGTAAGCACCTAAAAGTAACAAGATATATTAATAATAAGCAATTGCCGCTTTCCAACAACGCTTTCCCCGTGTTGGTCAAGGCTCCTTTGCAGAATAGACCATCTGTCTTCCTGTCAGACTGCTCGTAAAAGGTGAGCATAGGCTTATCGTCACTAACACCGTAACATCTCACTAGATTGTTGAGTTTCGTAACGACTCGCCCGGATTTTACCACCTTCTTACATATTCCTGCCACCATAACGTCAGTGCTTGACGTCGACGTGTTTCGGTTCGGAGGATAGTGTAGCTGGTAAACCTACTTTTGATCAAGGCTTAACATCCTGGCCTTAGGTTGGCAGCGCACCATCACCACCTTTGGTGTTACTAGGCGGCGTCAATTTTTTATCACAAGGAAATCCGTCTGCTTGTTTGCCTTTCAATATGTTCCAAAAAACTAGCTTGCAAATCATAAATGCACTCCCGTAACCAAGAAATACAAGCCATTTACCCCAACTTCATCAGCGTAGAATATATTTTCATTCAAAATATCATAATACTAATACTGTTCGTACTAATACTTTAAATTCGAATATATATATATATTGTGATATATTTCTATTCGCCACGGGACTTGAATACTCAGTAGCTCAATTGGTTAGAGCATTCGTCGGCTTGAGACGAAAGGTTACAGGTTCAAATCCTGTCTGGGGCGAAATTTTTTCTTTCTTTAAAATTTGTATGAAAAATTAAATCTGATGAATGAATGTCAAATATAAATAATTTATTGATATAAATTTTAAAAAAAGAAAAAATTTCGCCTCGCACAGGATTTGAACCTGTAACCTTTCGTACCAAGCCATGCTCTAACCATTTGAGTTATTGAGGATTCAAGTCCTGTGGCGAAACTTTTTAAATAAAAATACCTTGAGATAAATAACTTAATTTGCTAAATGTATTATATCCAAGGCTTAACAGTGTAGTAAGCAAAATTGATTAAAACTTTAAAAGTATGGTACTTAAATAGAATAGAAATAGGTACCTTTTTCTTTCATAACAGATGTCCTGCGCACAGGTCCTGCGTGTCCAGGAACACAGCAGCGCTTCTGGTCTATTTCAAAGGTGGCATTAACACAAACTCGCTAAAAGTTCGTGCTGGTGATTCAGTAGAGTATTGTAGTCTATGATTCAGTATAACATTAAATGTTTGATTAAATGATAAATATATCCAATTTCAAAAATCAAAACCAACCGCCACGCCATCATTATGTGATCATTATTCATTTATTGCAAAGAGCGAAGAGTATATAAATACTACGTAATAAGAGGCGGGACTTCCATAGATACATAGCAAAAACGAATGTTGTATGAAGTTTACTTGAAAAGGTATAATCCGTATAACTTGAAAGTAAGTCAAAAGGCATTCAGATATAAGGCGACTAGTGTCATATGATTTAGGCAAATAAAACACAGCAAACTTATTTTTTTATATGAAATTTGCTTCAAACTAATTTATTGTTTGTTTGTTTTTTTTAAGTTAATTTGCCCCTTTCTGGGGCCGGCTAAGACCATGCTGCCACGTCTTCCGTATTAATTATTTCTTATACAGTCATTAGGCACTATTTACTAAGTCACGTCAGGGTCTAGAGTAAAGCGGTGGTCACTTTACACAAGCTCACTTTGGTAGGTTTGGCGGCAGCGAGGAAATTCACAATGCTAAACAATATTTATGATTTATAAACATAAAAAAAATATGTTGATCTTGATATTAATTTAAAAACGGTAAAAACACTCATTTAAACAAAACCACTAAGCTTTTTTGGCGCAACTTAAAGAAAAGGTGGGCACTTGTAGTTATTGGATTTCATGTGAGTATTGAGTAAAATTCCTCAAATTCAGTGATTTTGTACTGGACAGTTTTGTTAAAAGTACATAATTTTATTCACTTACGTATCACTTTCTATGTTGCCTTACGACTTATCTTTTATGTCCAATTTTTAATATTCATGTAATTTGATGCAAGCATAAACTTGACTAATGTCAATACTATTTCTAAAATCTAAGAAAAACCTCTGGTGGAATCTGGTATTTTTTTTCATATTCAAATTTCAGAAACCTGGCAACATTTTGCTTTTGATCTGGTGCTTAAAAAATTAAAAGTGGCAACACTTCTTGTAATGTCAAAAATTCATTAAATTTCCGGAGTTTTGGCGCCATCGTGAATGAAGATGGTCGTAATTTTTTCACAATTATTGAATTTAGTGTAAAATATGAGTAAAATTGGTTAATGTAGGTGGGAATTAGTTTGATTTTGTTCAGTGAAAGTGCACTAATGAAATAATCATGAAGAAATCAGTGTATCGTGAATTTCCTCGCTGCCGCCTAATCTCGTAAACGAGCTTGTGTAATGAAACCACCGCTTTACTCAAGACCCAGACAAGACTGTGTAAATAGTGACTAATGACTGAAATAAAGAACTAATTCGGAA